>CM033732.1:2611026-2920847 GCA_019671005.1 Hibiscus mutabilis | reverse complement strand
TAAAGATTATAGAATATTTATAATTAAAATTTTTAATTTGTTAAAAATATTATTAATTATTTTATTATTGATAAAATTTTAGTATTATATCATATTTATAAATACATTTTTGTAAATTAAATAATTTTCTTTTAATTATTTTTTATTTTATTTTAAATGTTATCATATAATTATATTAATTATTATTGTTTGTTTAGTTATAAATTCAGATTTTCTCGAATTTTAATTTGATTTATCTCGGACCCAAGTTCAGACTGATTTCAGGTTTGGATGGGAGTGGAATGTCAAAATTGATAGAATTGAGGACAAATTACATAAAACAAAATACAAATTAAAGACGCTTTAAGGAATGCTTTTCAAACATTCGTTATAACGTCGAACAAAAAAATAATGTCGAATGGTTACACCAAACGAGTTGAACGGACGTTTAAAATCCTGATTTAAATATTTAACATCAAACGTAACTAACTACAAAAACTGAAAAATTCAACTTCTACCCACCCAATAGACATTTACAGTTCAACGTCCGTTGAATAATCCTTGTCTAAGGCATGTAACAGTAGCATAACAAGTAACGAAAAACAAAAAAATTAATTTTTAAATATTAAAATTAAATTTCAAATTTAATCAAAATACAAGCATCGACTGTATATTTTGAGCAAAATTTTAATATCATGTAATATAAACAGGCTCCTCAGAGACCTGCAATGCCAACAACTTGAACATTAGAATTCTAGTGTAAGATGAAACAAAATTTAATACATTTGAGGAGTAGATCACATGTACAAAATACAAATACAAACTAAATCATGCAGCATGAAGCATTCCACAAAATAAAATAAATTAATTACATAATATTTTGGTGTGCACTTGTGTGTATACATTATTAAAAGCTGGTTTGAGATTGGAGATTTCCGGTCATGGGTGCAGACGATTTGCCGTGATGGTGGATCAAAGAAAGGTTAGATAGGTTCGATCCGATGGAGCCGCCCCTCGACATGCCGGAAACTCGATGGTATCGGCACCTGAAGGAACCGGCGTGCGTGGTGGGGGAGCAGAGGCAGTTGGACCTCCCTGATGGTGTCGATGCCTTGTTCGTCTTGGCCGTCCTCGGCGACACATGCACCGTGGGGTGTTTCTTGATTTCCTCCAAGGTCAGTTCCGTCGCGTATAACTTGTTGCCCTTTAGCTCCGTCGTCGGAGGCTTCGTCTCTTCGTTTGTTCCGCCCATGCCGCCTTCTTCATTTGGTATGTCTGAGATATGATTCCGATGGAGAAATACCAATGTGAGGAACCAAAAATAGTTAATTGTTTTTGCTCTAAAAAATTGTATTGGTTTTCCGTGACCATATGCAAAGAATTCGCCATTTGAATCTCATTCATTCATTAACTCCCCCACTAACATTATACCAACGTGTTTTAGAACCTATTATAGAAAAGAAGAAGGGTTATTATTTAGGTTAAAATATGCTTTAGGTCATTGTACTCTTTGTACATTCGAACTTACTTATTCCATCTACTTTCCAGATTTAAAAGTTCAAGTACTCAACGAGTGGTTTCGATGAAAAAAAAATTGTTCATGTATACAATGTGTGTTGTCAAATAGTTAAGAAAAATCATGATATTACCTAGGGATTTCAATTGAGCGGGAAGGGAGCGAAGGGTACTCTTCCCACACTTATTCCTGTCAAGAATTTTCATCTCTATCCCTGCTCCATGACCCGCAACGAATATAAAATCTAAAATCATCTCTGCCCCGCAATCCGCAATAATAAAACCATCATAACCCCATTACTCACGTGGGTCCTGAGATCTACCTAATCTCCTCTTTACACACCACATGACTCATTCATATAATATATTTATTAATATTAGTTAAATAAATATAAATCAATTTATTGTGAAAAAGTATAAAATGTAAAATAATATTTCAATTGTTGTAACAAATAAACAATATAGAAAGAACTAAAAAGAAAATAAAAATGAAAAAAACCTTTAAAAATAAGAGCAAATGCCAATAAAATTTAAAATAAAATTAAAAAAAATAGAAGAATAACATATCCATGGTGAGAACTGGGGAGAAGAAAACAAACCTTAAAAAGAAGGTTTAATGGCAGACAACAGTAGAGAAAAAACCAATAAACATAAATATTATATATATATATATATATTTTCATAAATATTCTAAGATAAGTCAACATAAATTATCTTAAATTTAACTCTAATTCAAACTGACATTTTAAAAAATATTATATATTTGATCTAATCAATCTCAAACTCAATTATATATAGATTGAACTTTTCATTAATATCTCAAGACAAGTCAATATGAATTACTAGGAGTGGCAATCGGGTGGGAAATAACCGAAAATTGTGGGGATCCGATCGACGAGTATGAGGAATAATTGGAATCTTCACCCACGGGGATGGGGACGGGGGAAGTTTTATCACCGAAGCTCAAATGGGGATGGGGACGAGGTTGCTATATCCGAACCGTAGTGATAACCGAACAGTACTCGTATAAATCACCTTGGGGATCCTCAAAAAATATCCACAATGATCCCGATATTTTACAACGTTGGATGGCCATAAGGGTAACTTACCCATTTTCAACAAAAATATAATCTCCCATAATCTAAGTATGGTCGGCTAGAGTAAGTATAAAAATTCTCCGTAAATTTTATAAAAATAATTAGAAAGTGGTCTATATATCGTTGTAAGTTTGATTTAGACTAGTTTTGTTTAAAATACACAGTGATTGATTTCGATATGTATTTTAAAAAATATGAATATTTGAATATTGAAATGTCATAAAAATTTAGTTGCAGGTTTCTTAGAAACCAGTTTTAGCAGTGACTTTGAAAAATCACCAAAAAATTTACAAGATAAATAAGGAAGTGAGCCTTATATTTCTATAACTATACGGAAGTCTAGATTCGTTTAAAACAAACGGTTCTTGATTTCGAGTTATATTGTAACACCCTAACCAGTATTCTTTACCAATTACTATTCAGAGTGTCACATAAAGAATATACCAACATTTCATATTAGTATATAAAAAATTCTTATTTATATATTTTCCCAATTATCGTATAGAATCGTATTCTAAATTTTTAACCAATTTAATTAAGTCCAATTTCAGGCAGCAACTTAACAAACCTTATCTATGATATTTAAGGAATGTAACTGCCTAAAATAAAAATCTACATGATTACTCTATTTAACTTTTTTTAGCCATTACCTGATTTTAAATTTAATATAGCTACTCATAATTCACTATAAACATAAACTAGTTTATAAGTCACTACAAACCATATTTAAACTAATATAAAATCGACTAACTTTAGCATATACATGCCATCTAGTAATACCAAAACACATCAAAAGATGTTATTACTGATACCGTGATTATACTTCGGATAAGTAGGATGCCAGCTACTCCTTACTCCAAAATCTGCTCTTTACCTACGTGTGAAAACCACCACACGCTAAGTATATACTTAGTGAGGCAAGATAAAACATTATGCAATACATCATGTCTATAATTATAACAATTTAACAATAACCATGCATCATGATCACTATATAAATGCATTTCTCTCATGTTAATCATATATTAACATAATACAAACCGGATATAAAGTTCCTACTAGTATACTTGCCATTTACTCCGAGAGTTCATATACTCCCTAACCAATTTACCATTTAATATTCAATAATTTATAGCCCAAAATAAACCTTGAGGACCCTGAGTATGCAAGTCAAAACCGTACATAAGGTCGTGCTAACCATAATAGACATAAAGTCATCCTTATCCGCACATAAGGTAGTGCTAACCATATACACTAAGTGTCTTTTACATACACAATAGTGCCCGCACAAAGTGCTAAACCGCTGGACTCTATGGCATGCCAATTATACCATGTCTCTCAATGACTTACTTGGGCATATAATCCATATTTATTTCATCCATGACAATGAATATCAACATAATTTAACATTGGGCAGTTCATACCCAAAATAACATTCATAATATAGCATCATATATAACTAGTGATCAATGCATTTATATTCAGCTTTTGACATATTTAAAACATGTCAAATATATGATCAATGACATAAATATCATACCAATTTAAACAAGGTAGACTTATCGCAAGTCTTCCTAATGATGTATAAAACATCCATATATCATGTATTGCACTCATCTGGTGCCTCACTAGTAACCTTACTATCGATTCTAACTTTACTCTTGAACTTTTTCCTTATCTTTAAACTTGCTCGTATTACGATCTTGATCTCGATCACGATCTATAAAATTATCATTTACCAAACACATACAATTTAAAGCATATATTAGTATCATTCTAACATAGGCACATACTAGGAATGAAATTCCTAAAAATGCTTTCGATGTTCAATCGATACTAATTCCATTTTATAACATCAATGTTAACAATAAAATAAATTATTTTGGAATTCATCTTAATATTTGCAAATTATTCAAAATGATCCCTTGCCATTGAACTTCAAATTCAATTTCTTAACAACATAGTTAAGCATTCCAACAATACATTTAAGCTTAACACATTGACTTCTAGTCAATTACCATTTCAATTTCATATTTCCATTAATATGCCACTTGGTCCTCAACACTTTTTAAACTTCCAAATTGATCCAAACAACATTATAAACCTTGTAGAATCATTCTTACATCATTTCCAGCCTTAGGAAAATTTTCCATAATTTTCTCTAATTTCCTCCCTAAAGGACAAATATGAAGCGTCATTTTTCTCAAATTTTCATCTTGATTCAAGAATGAATTCAACTTCTAAACCTCATTTCTAAGCTTCTATAATTATTCTCATGTCAAAATAAATCCAATTTCCAACTTCACATCAAAACCCTAACTTTAACCAAATTAGGATTTAACTATTTTTCAAGTAGTTTCAATCATCATACAAGCTTGAATATGATTCAACAACAATAACTTCATCAAAATCTAATCTTAAATCATCAAAATTAAACATCCCCTTTATTCATGAAACTAAGATTTCAAGCAAGGAAAGTAAATGGTACCAAAAGATAGAAAATTTCATGTAGATTAATTCCATGTATCATGTTTTCATCCAAAATCCAACTAAATTAGCTTGAAAATTCAAAAAGAAAATTTCCCCCTTACCTTGAATGGTGTTCGAACAAGAGAAGTGTTGAGAAAAATCTTGAATTTTCAATTCTTTTTAATTAGGCCATTTGTCATATTTTATGAAGAATTAAATTAAAAAATTCATTTTATGACAAAATGACCATTTTGCCCTTGTAATCCAATGTCCCAAAACTTGCCACATGTCAAAAGATTCATCCAAGGGTCAAAAATAAACCAAGAAGTTAGTGATTACCAACTTTGCCCTTGTAATTTTCCAAAATTATCATCTTGCCATTTTTCATCCAATGGCTCATATTTAACATGAAAAATCTACTTTAAATCCAATGGTCCGTGTTAAATCATACTATTTTAAGACATGGAAATGACATTTTTAACATTGTCTTATCATTCTTCAAAATATCTTAAATATTCGATTCGATTTGATTCAATCATCTGAATATTTTTCTAAACTTTATCACTTTATAGCCAATAATACAAACTCTGTACGAAAAATCTGGTAACACAAAAACATCATTCTCGGCGGTAAACTATTCATTTACGGGACTAAAATACATAACTTTTGAAAATTACAATTTAGTCCCTAAACTTTTCCTAAGTTTATACTTTAGCCACAAAACTTTCATTTTATTCATTTTGGTCACTACCCAAAATTTTGAGGTATTACATATATATTAGGAGTTATTAATTTTTGAGTGAGCAAAGGTCAGAATAAAAGACTGCAGGTTGTTTCAAAAAACAACAATGATAGTTAATTCAGGAATTCTCCATAAATCGTACGAATAAAATAGGTAATTTAAATGGTTTGAAAGATTATCAAATCTAGTTCCTTTTAAAACAAATGGATCATGATTTGGAACTGTATACTATTAGTTACATATTTTCTTTTAAAGGTAGTGCAAGATGACATGTTTCAATAGTTAATATTTGGGTAAACTACAACGGATGTCACTCAATTATGAGTAAGGTTACATTTGGGTCACTCAGTTATGGGTAAGGTTATATTTGGGTCAGCTAATTATTAAAAGTTACATTTGGGTCACTCAGTTATGGGTAAGGTTACACTTGGGTCACTCAATTATTAAAGGTTACACTTGGGTCACTCAATTATTAAAGGTTATACTTGGGTCACCCTTCATATTTAAAAAATAAATCAACTTAGTCATATTTTCTTCCAAATCACTTGTATACCCTCGTTAACACCAGAGTACTTCATTTGAAATTATTAATTAATCTAATACGCAAATTGGTATATATTTTTTAAAATATGAAGGGTGACCCAAATGTAACATTACTCATACTTGAGTGACCCAAGTGTAACCTTTAATAATTGGGTGACCCAAAAGTAATCTTACCCATAATTGAGTGACATCTGTTGTAGTTTACCCTTATTATTTTAGTCATGTTTTATAGTTTTGAAATGGTTTGTTTGTTGTTGATAAAATTAAATTTATTAGTTATGTTTGTAATTTTGGAGATTTAATGTTGAGTGTTTGTTTTAATGTATTAAGTTTTTATTTTTTGGGTACGAGAATTAACCGAAAACCGCATGCATCCGTAAGGGATGGGTATGGCGACGAAAAAAATCTCTGAAATGTTTAATGGGAATTCTCCGAAACCGTACTCGCAAGTGTTGGGGACGGAGTGAGGAATACAAAACTGTCCCCGACTCGCCCCATTGCCACCCCTATAGATTACCTTAAATTTGACTATGACCCAAACATAAATATTATATTTTTAATAATATTTATAATAACATGTTATAATATCATTTGGGGTGGGTGGGGATGATGCCGGCCGGATGTAGATGATGCGGGGCGGGTACAAAGGCATATTCACCCCTTCCTCACTACCCACGTCGAATCTAAATTTTATCTTTACCACCGCCCCACAACCCGCAAAATTTATAACTATCTATGCCCAATTGAATGCGGAGTGAGGCGAATCCCAGTAAAATCCACCCTGACATCCTAATATTACCATGTAATTATATTAAAAAATCAAAATTATTTTGTGAAATTATTATTATTTTTTGAACGAGTGATGTCATATTATATAATAATAAAACAAGTTTTAAACTAGTGTGATGCATGGCATGATTTATATTATATTTGGTAAAACTTTGATATACAGGCTGTGTAAAATTAATTTTACACAAGCCTGTGTATTTACACTATAAAAGTTCAAATCATAAATTCCTAGCTCTAACCCTAAAAACTAAACCCTATACCTTAAACCCTATACACTAAATTCTAAACACTAACATTAAATTCTAAACCATACAATCTAAACCCCTAAACTTTAAACCCTAAACTAAAATCCTAACACCTAAAACTAAAAGACACGTATAAACACCATGTGTATCAAAATTTTTCCATATTATAATACATTTATTTAAAATCAAATTTTAAATTCAATACCAATGTAAAATACATATCTAATTTTAAAGAGAAATTTAATTGTCAAATTGTCATTTGTCCCTTATCATTATCAGTGCCCACATCATAACTTATGGCCATAAATTATCTAAGTAAATGTAAAATGGAAAATTAAACGAGAAAAGAGACAAGGATTAATTACAGATTTTAATGAGTATTTATTTTATGGGGTTTTTTTTGTCCTCCCGGTTATTAACTAATAATTTGAGAAAAATATTTTGAACTCAAATGTAAAATGAAAATCAAAACAATTATTTGATACAGTAAAGTTTATCTAAATCTGTTTAGTTTAAGGTTTAGGCGTAGAACTTAAAATTTAAGGTTAAGAATTTATTATTTAAATATAGAAGTTGTGTATTTTTATACACAAATTGTATATCAAAATATAACTTATAAAAAATAACTTAGAGTTAATTGCACCACACATCCCTAAACTGTGATCAACCCTAAACTTTTACATATTTCAATGTCATCCTCAAAATGTGACCCTCATTCTAAATCGGTCATAAAAATTTTAAACATTTCAATTTCATCCCAAACTATGACCCTCATTCTAAATTGGTCCCCAAACTTTTGAACTATTTCAATTCTATCCCAAATTATACTCTCCCAGCCCAATTTTCTCCATTCACAACGTCAGGACTCGAACCCCTGATCTTGCTTAAGGGATCTAGTGCCCAAAAATTAATAATTCAATTTTATCCCCTTAATACATATCTGGCTTCGCCTTGATGGGTGGTCCAGCTATTGATTTAACATTATATGGACCAAGTTCTAGCTTAATTAGGGTACTAAAGTAGCAGATGGAATATCAATTTCAGTGCACACAACACCAGTTTTACTCAGTATTGCCTACAAGAAGAAGAAGAAGAAGAAGAAGAGAATGCTTCTTGGTTGTAATCTTTAATAAACACAAATAGTAGTTTGTTCATTATTTAGCTTCACTCTAATCCTCAGTTTCACTACTAATCTCCAGAGATCTGCCAACAAATCCATGAAAGATTGATTCATCATGTAGTATAATACTAACACTAAATAGATTAGAACAGCATAGTCTGCTAGGTTTGTTCTTCTGAAGTTTTTTTTATCTTTTCATTTTTGCCTCTTGTATATCTTGGCCAGAAACGATTTCAGCACCGCTTGTACTGCTTTGCTCGGATGACCCTCGATTTGTTTCGTTATCTTCTCGTAACTCTTGCTCTCGTACTCCGCAAATGCACCCTGCAAGTAGAGTGCCAATGCACCATGTATCTATCAACCAAACAAATATTGCAGCTCATGAACGAGGAGCATAAGTAGATTCGACCTGGACAGACCTGAATATCAAGGGTTTGATAGAGCTCTTTCACTTTGGCAACACATGCTGGATCAGTTTTTCCATAGTTCTCCTGGAAATCAAACACATATAGGTAAAGCAAGTCCAAACTGTTGTGTAATATATATACATATATATGTTCCTGCTTACATATAGCAACTTCTTTTGCTCCTCATTAGCACGTTCCAGAGCTTTTACAACCAACCAAGAGCACTTGAAGTCCTCGATATCAGTTCCAACCTAATAGGGTAGAAGAAACAGTAAACAAGTCAAACAATTGCATTACCAGACACAGACAGCATATTATTAGCATCGCGCCGATACTCACCTTGCCAATTACCTCAGGATCACCAAAACAATCTAGAAAATCATCCTACAAAACGAAAAGTTAGTTAGGGCGAATACCACAGAAGAAAAGATGTTTGATTACCTAATAGTTGGCAGAGATACTTTTCCAACAAAAGAAGTTTATTTTATAAAGTTCCTTTCTAAACCAATGTTCCTAGTTTTACTGTTTCGATAGTTCCTTGTATCTCAACGGTAAGATTAACAAACACGAAAATAAATCTGGAAGTTAGTGGTCACCTGTACTTGAAAATAGGTCCCCATTTCAACAAGCACATTCTTCACATCAGTATGATTGTCAAGATTCTCCCCTGCCATAAGCAATGCACATGCAACCTGGTTTTTGTGGAGAAAAAAGAAACAATGAACTGTCAAAGCAGATTAAACATGTCGTGACTCATGATATAAAACTGTACTTTGTAGTTAGTACCGGTTATCACTTGTCCAAGAATATGGAAGCAATGTTTGATACAATGAAATGACAATATGTATGAAGTGAAATGCCTAAAAAACGAATGACCAAGACATATGCTAGAAGCAAATCTCGGGGGACGTTACTCACTGGCAGGTAAAATGAGTAGTAAGCCGTCTTGTACTGAACGATCCTGCGGTGGCTGCATGAAACACACCATTTGATATGTTAAATAGTGCTAAAAAGAATACCATTTGCACTGAAGTTGAATTAAATTCAACAATTTCAATTTTCAAATACTCTTACACTGGGAATGAGTACTTTGAGAGATCTTTCTCTCCTTGAAGTGTGGTAATTAAGTCTATCATTTGCCCCGATGCTGTTTGAAATTCCACCTATATAAAAATAGTTCAGATACATCACCGGAACCTGATTATATCGGAAGTGAGTGGACATTGGCTGTCTGCAGCCAGTGCAAACAAGAAACTCACCTCGTTGAATAAATCTAGCAAATCCACATAATAAGGTTTTCCTCTAAAGTGCTTCTTGAGAATTCTGAAGATTTGGTTACGCAGAATCAACCCATCGTTAACAGCAATCAATCCAACCTACGATGAAACTTTCAGAAATTAATTTCCACAAGATCGACAAAGCTAACCACTCCGGTTATATCAAGTTTCTAACTCCATTGAGAGTCTCAACCAGTTTGCAAACTGATGTATCCCTCGAAATCACAAAAGAACTAACATGATTTCGTTGTGACATTAGGAGGAACACTCTTGTTACATCATACCTGAGGAAGCCTGAACCAACACGGTTGACCTCTGCGTGTATGAGAGCCATCCGTGATATCATCAAGAACAAGAAAATATGCTTGAAACTGTTCAATGTTAGAAAGGAAAAGGTGATTCCAGTACAACAAAAACGAAACAACTGTTGCAACTGTCGATGAAAATGAGGAGAAATAGCTGTAAAGATTACGGATCCTTAAAACACACCCATTCAATGCACCAACCAAGGGCACATGCAAGAAACAATTCATCATCACTCAGCTCTTTCCCATCTTTCAACAACCTGTAGCTATCGATGACGGACAAGCCTCGGTTCAGCTTTCCTGCCAACAAAAAAATCAATGAACACCCTTATAAAAATATAGTCCACATCAATTTTTATTTCGAACCGTAACCAAATCCATACCTCCAGGGACATTGTAATCTAGCATCTGCAACAAGAGGAGAAACAGACTATCATGATTCACAATTATTCATAGTATACTACTCTCAAATAAAGGAGGGGAATGACAAGAAGTCATGAAACAGAAACTACTCAAAGCTTACAAGATAGAATTAACTAATTGGGGATTGATACAGTAGCTGACCCCAGGTCAATTCTCAAGAATTAGCTGATGAATTCAGAGTTTGAATAATCATGCAATTCCAGGTAAAAGAGAAAAAAAACTTTTCTCTTTTTCATTATGTTCACCTAAAAATCTCAACTTTCCGGGAATAACACACACGGAGAGAGAATTAATGCTGCAAAAAAGAAACTTTAGTACCTAATATTTGAAACCAAGAGCTTCCAAATAAAAAAGCCAGAAAGGGTACAACTTTAGAATTTAGAACAAGAATAGCTCAATGCAAAACAATTGACAACAGAAAAAAAAAAGGAGAGAGATGGAGAGAGAGAATTACACGCTCTACCCATTGGCGAGAATTATCAGTAAACTCAAAAGCCGGGTCATCAAGAAGCTCTGATTTGAGTACAGAGTAGACCTCCAAAAACTCGGGTTTTGTGTCATTCATGCCTGCGCTGATCAAGGAGCAGGAACTAAAACTGAAGTGAAAGATACAAGGGTGATGGTATATTATTTTTTAATTCCTTTGAAAAATTTAGAAGTAATTTTACGATCAAAAGTAATAGCCTAAATAAAAAATAAGTGCATAACGTATATTATTTTTTAATTTTAAGTGTTTAAAGTATTTTTTTATAAAAATATATGTCTAAAGTTTTAAAACTTAAAATTTTAGGTGCAGGCTGTTAAAAATCGTTATTCATTTAAAACGCGACACATGGTATAAAATATTAATTTTTTATTTTTTAAAATAAAATTTATTTTTTAAAAAAAAAATAAAATTTATAAAAATATTCAAAACAGTCCCTAAATTCCTAAAAATCCCTAAATCTTAAATCTTCAAATCCTCACCGTTGTCATCGCTAGCCTCACCTTTTTCGTCGCCAGACTCAGCCGGCCATTTCCTCTCACTCCTCGTCGTTGGAAACCGACGAACGGTGTGCTAATCGAACGGTTATTTCATGTTCGACGTGAAATGTTCGATTGGCACATCGTTCGCCGATTTTCAACGACGAAAAGTGAGGGAAAATGGTTAGCTGGGTTCAGCGACCGAAAGGATAGGGCCGACGACGGCGGCCGGCGGGGCAGCGGTGAGGATTTGGGGATTTAGATTTAGGGATTTATTTTAGAAAATTTTATAATTTTAAGATTTTTTGTAAAAATTAAATTATTAAACAAAAAAATTTTAAAAATTTTAAAATGACACGTGTCAATTTTGTATTGGTTAACAGTTTTTTTAAACTTTTTTAACAGCCGGGCACCTAAAATTCTAACTTTTAAAACTTTAGGCACCTATTTTTACAAAAAAATACTTTAGGCACCTAAAGTTCAAAAATAATATACTTTAGACACTTATTTTTCATTTAAGCCAAAGTAATATATAATATGTAGTTTTTTAGGTTAAATGTACTTTTCAGTTTGAAAAGTATTCTTTAAAAGCTAAAATTTTTAATTTTAAATTTTTGTAAAAATACTTTTAAATAAAATTACTTATTTATTTTCGTTTATATTACCAATTTTTTTATATTTTCAAAACAAATATTTAAAACAAATATTTTATCTATTTAAAATTATTTTTTTGACAATAATATCAAAAACTCCCAAACAAACTAAAAGTACTTTCTAAGTATGAGAACAATTTGGACAATGTAACTCCAGTTGGTGTGGGTAGAAAAAATGGCAGCGGCTGTGCTTTATTGGTAGGAATTTTACCACTCAATCAGCACCATACCATTCTCATTTCTTGCCAAAAACAACAAATTTGATGCATCAGATTTTGCCGATAATTTCTTTTTATTTGATTTTCTGGTTCAACCCAAAACTTTTCTGCACTCCAAATCTGAATTTAGACTAATATCAACAATTAGTCGGCAGATATCCCCTCAACATAGTTTCATTAGTATTTGGTATCACTTCGGTGCTGTCGAATTCGAATGCACTTAAATATATTTATTTCGTGTAGAAAAGTTTGGGTATTAACAAAGGTTAAACTATAAAATAAGTGTTCAAATTATATTTTTTTAATAGGTGCGTAAAGTATTTTTTGACTGAAATAAGTGCCTAAAATTTTATTTTTGGTTGCATTTTTAGTTGAAATAGGTGCCTAAAATATTTTTCGATTGAAATATGTGTCTAAAGTTTCATTTTTAGTTACCTCAATAGACTTTAAAACAAACTAAAAATGAAACTTTAGGCACCCATTTCAATCGAAAAATATTTTAGGCACCTATTTCAGCCAAAAATAAAACTTTAGGCACTTATTTCAGCTAAAAAATACTTTAGACACTTATTACAAAAAAAACATAATTTGGACACTTATTTTGTAGTTAATCCTTAACCAAATTAATAAATTCACATTCGTTTTTGCCATCTGATATACATATTCTCAGAAACAGTATAAGAATTTCCAGGAAAAGAGAGAGAAAAAACTTGGTTACCGGTGAGCAATGAGCATTCAGTGTTCAAAACAATAAACTCGCTCAAGTAACCTTTGTGATTATACACATAAAATAATTCACAGCATAGTGAATGAAGTAAAGGAAAAAGAGAGATTATTTGATTCTATCTCTCCAGTTCTTGTTTGCAAAGTGGACAGCAAGATATAATTCTGAGCCATTGATCCACACACTTGAGGTGAAACATGTGTGAGCATGGCAACTGTCTCACTTCTTCTTTGTCTTTGTACTTGGCTAGGCAAATACAGCACTCCTGTCAGCAGGACAATATAAACACCATTAGCCTCCAAGATATGCGTATATGCGAATTTTCGACAAAGGGAATCGATGTGACGTACCGGATCTTCTTTTGCATTTCTCGGGTTGCAGTCCCAGTCGTGGTCGAGCTCCAAGTTGGTGTTGATTGCTTTGTATTTCCAACTAGGTAGGTTGGAGATCTGATCATCGGATGCCCCTCGATCGGTGGAACCCATGTTCATGTTGTAACCTAGGAAGCTGCTAATGAGTGGCACACAACAACATAGGAGTAGGAACAATAGGAATGGGAAAGAGTAGCACAGAGCATTCCAAGCTAGCAATGAGATGCAGAGCACGTGAAGGTTGGGAGCTCGGTGGAAGGATCCGAATCGAGAATCGAACACCCATACGTTTCCCATCACAAACCATATCGCGAAGAACAGCTCTAGCGATGTCCGGCACTTGTTCATCAAAAGTGAGCACCTAAACATACTACATCTCAATTAATTTGGGAGGTTTTGGCATATAATGTTCCAACATTATCATGATATGGCCTAATGAGACATAAACAACAGCAAGATTGAATCAAATGATAAGAAGCTTACCTCGATTCTTCATTCGCCCTCTGCTGCTCGACATCGGAAAGGCCAAAACCATCTCCTTGGGTGATGTGAAGTTGACGGTAGCGCCCGTAAAGAAGCAACAAACTAAGGGCACAACCGATATCGTAGCCAACAATCCATATCCTCATAGGCCAAACAGTCTTCTCCGTCTTCGAAATGGCCAAAGTGAATGTGGTGATAGTAATCTGAATCACCAAAGCCAAGAACTCCAGCATCATCCAAGTACTGGAATTGAAAGGATTGGACCCGAGGTCGGACCGCGATCCATTCTGATAGTGAAACACCCTTCTCAAAAAGGTAAACCACCTCGCTCTAGACATCCTTATCGCCGCCCTTATCAAGAGCGAAGACGACGCAGCACGAGAAGACCTGTTCTGAGAACCTGCAGCAGCTGTTCTATCTTCTCCTCCTCCAGGGGAATTCGACGAAACCGAAACCGAAACCGAAACCACAGAGCTTGAACCAAACAACGAATCCGGTTGGAACAAGTAACGGGTATTCATGATCCCAAAACAAACTACTCCTTCAGCCACTCTAACCGATGAATCACAAATATTACACTGGAGAAAACGACATCATCAAGACTTCCATGAGCAAACAAGAATCATATGAAGTAAACCAATAAAGAACCACACAAATACAAAGACTTAAACCCAGAAAAAAGTTGTAACCCAAGGTGCAAACAGGGTTTTTGAATGAAGAAAAAGCTGAATAACAAAGAAAGTAGATATAGGAAAGGATTGAGGAGCAGATAGGAAGGTGAAGTTGGGTTAGAGATGGTGACCAAGAATCAAACTGAAAATAAAAACCTTTGCTTTGATTCAAAGTGAAAAGAAAAAGAAGGGAAACTTGGAGAAAGGCTAACCTTTAGCCTAACTTCCCTCAGGTTTTTGTGTCTCTGGTAAGCAAAGCTGATACAACATCAACAACAACTGCTTCTTCAACAGCAAATCTTCTCCCCTTATTCCTTTAAAAAAAATGGAATTAAGATAGAAAAAGCAAAAAATTATATAAACGCAAAGGAGAAATTTTGTTTCATAATCAAATGATTAATATATATATTAAGTACATATATGACGGTTTTTTAATTCGATTATGAAATTAAAAAAACATTTGAATTATGGCGGGTACAGTGGTGTTGGGCAGTTGGCCACCAAATGCAACCGAGTGGTTCCATTTCCATAATCCATATTACAATTATAGTATTATTGTTATGTTAAAGAGACAATATGACTTGTTGATTAAATTTAGATCGATTCACAAGTCGTTAGTATAATTGACAGGAGAATGTGAGATCGAGTATATATAATTGTTTAATATTTTTTAATCAATGAATGGAAAAAAAGTTTGGATAATATCGATATTATATTAAACACTATATTAAAAAATTGACGTAACTTCATGAAACCTTGAATTTTTCTTTTAATTGTTTTTAACTAATTATTTAGCAATAGAAAACTTATTTAATATATTTTTCTTAATTTGGTTTTGAGACATGAAAATCAGTTTCACACATGAAATACATGAATTATTAGATAATCATCACAATTGTATTTCCCTTTAGGGTTTATTGATAAATTGCCCCTAAATTATACCCTTTACCCAATCAGATATCTAAACTAATTTTAGTACCAATTTGGAGAAAGATGTAAAGTTTAGGGGGCAATTTGTCAATTAAGTCTTTTATTTTAAATTTAGATCAATATTTGATATATTGATGATAGAATTTTTTTTCTTTGTATAACTATTGATAATTAATTTATTAATTGACTAATTCATATCGAATACTAAAAAGGCCACTTGTGAAAGCGACAACTGATAGTTCATAACTTCATATTGTATTTTTTTTCTCTTCAAAAAGTATTAAATAGTTATCCATAATTTTAAAAAAATTCAACCTAATCTATTTTTCTAAATATTTTTCATTCACGTCAAATTCATGTATTTAGTTTTTTTGGCTTAACTACAAAATAAGTGCTCAAATTATGTCTCTTTTTTATAATAGGTGCCTAAAGTATTTTTAGCTGAAATAGGTGTCTAAAGTTTTATTTTTGGCTGAAATAGTTACCTAAAGTATTTTTTGGCTGAAATAGGTGCCTAAAGTTTCATTTATGGCTTATTTTAAAGTCAATTGAGGCACTTATTTCAACAAAAAATAAAACTTTAGGCACTTGTTTCAGCCAAAAATGAAACTTTAGGCACTTATTTTAACTAAAAAATACTTTAAGCACCTATTGCAAAAATATATAGTTTGGACACTTATTTTATAGTTAAGCCTTTTTTTCAAATCGATGTAACCATTATTAACGTACGACTAAAGGCCAGTTTGACATTTGCTTTTGAGAAATACTTTTAAAAATATTGTTTTGAAAAGTGGTTTTAAAAAGTTAGCTGTAAGATTTAGTGTTTAATATTACTGTCAAAAAGTTTTTTGAAAACATAAAATGTTCATCTTAGACATGATATATTAAAGTAAAAATAGATGACGTAAATGATGTTTAAATTCATTATCATAAAATTTACTAACATTATCATATATGAAATAAATCATCTTAAATTATAATAAAAATATAAAAATCATGACAATTCATTAGTAATTTTTTATGTATAAAATATAAATTTTAAATGTTTTTAAATAATTGATATAAATTTTGGATTAAATAAAAAAATTAGTCTCTAAACTATATATTTTACATATTAGTGTAATATAATTAAATATTAATTTAATATATTAATAATTATTATATTTAATATTATTTTAAACTATTAAAGTTTTTTATTATTTATTTTTGGTTTAAAATATTAAAATAATAAATTCCTAATATTATTTTAATAAACACTATATTTAATATATTACTAATTACACTTAATATTAAAATATTAATTTAATTATTAATAAATATTATATTTTAATATTAATATATTGGTATTAATATTAGTGTTAAATAATTAAGGAATTTTTAATGAGACATGTGCTAATATTTCCTTCCTGTGTATAGTTCTATATATGGAAATCATACCGCTTTATCGAAAAAAATAATTAAAGGTAAAAAAGTAACTTTACCCCAAAAGTAATTTTCCGCCGACAGAAATTAAAAATTTTAACTTTTGAGGTTAGATTGAAAATCATTTCTTAATTAATTTTTTACTCTAATTTTTAAGTGTTTAACATTATTTATAAATAAAAAATCGCTTACTCGAACAAATTTTTTTTAAACCATGCTAAAGGGGCTAAAGGTTAAAAAAGCGTTACGTTTATCACGTAAGATTAATTTGTTGGCAAACGTTTAATGGAAATTGGATTTGGGCAAGCAAAGCTGCCTTGTTTGATCTCCCAACTGAGACACGACAATGTGCACATAATATAATATCTTTATTTAATAATAATAATAATAATAATAATAATAATAAACATAAATTCATGGAAGTGGGGCCCACTTGTGAGGCCATGGCCAAAATAGACGAACGACTAGACCACCTTTATTCATAAGAGTATTTAAAATTATTAATTTTTTGACCTACTTATTAATTTTCTCCAAATCCATATTAATTTAAGCTTGGAACCGGAAATTAAACTTGTTGCACCTTCCAAAGGACCAAATTTTGAGTAGGTAAGTGTCTCCCATTGATATGTTTTTTTTATATAATGGGTAATTTTTTATGTGTTGGTCGGGAATTTGAAGATTTGGGGTTTATGAATTTAGTTTAAGGATTTAGAATTTGAAAGTTGTGGTTAGAATTTAAGAACTATGGTTTATATGTTAAAACTTAAGTCCCTAATATAGTACCCTAAATCTAAACTTTAAATCCTAATCACAACCCCTAAATTATAACCGCAACATCTAAATTGTAAACTTTAAGTTAAATCCCTAAATCTTATAATTAAGGCACTTGTGAAAACTTTTTGTTTCCGCCGCTGGTGCATGAAATAGTTGACCATTAATATTATGGGTTATATATTTTTGATACACAATCTGTATAATTTTTTTACACAACCCTTCATTATAAAATCTAAAATTTAAAACTTAAATCCCTAGCTCTAACACCCTAAAACCTTAAACTCTAAATTCTGACCATGAACCTTAAATTCTACATCATTCACACTAAACCCGTAAATCCTAAACTAAATCCCTAAACTTTAACATTGAAAGGCTTGTGTATATCAAAGTATTTTCCTTAATATTATAGGTTAAATTATGGTTTTTGTCCTTCTATTTTTTAAAAAAAAATGAGATTTAGTTATTGTAATTTAATTGATATTATATGGTTTCTGTTAACTTTATAAGATTATTTGTTAATCTATATATGGCGTACCGAAACTTAAAAGAATGAGTTAATTGCATTACACGTCTTTAAATTATAATTTTTATTTTAAATTAGTCTTTAAATTTTCAAATGTTTCAATTCCATTTTCAAACTATGGCTCTATGGCTCCCATTTTAAATTAGTCCCTAAAATTTTGAATGTTCCACTTTCATCCCAAACTATGACCCTCGTTTTAAATTGGTCTATAAACTTTTAAACATTCCAATTTTATCCCTAAATTATCGTTATGACATGATATATTATTACATAATACACGGTAGTGTTTACATAGAAGTTAATAATTTTTATAACGGTTTTATTAACATGGGACAAAATTAGCATATATTGTTAATTTGGGATGAGATTAAAATGTTCAAAAGTTTAGGAACCAATTTGGAACGAACGTCGTAGAGGGATGGAGTTGGAACTTAGAAAGTTTGAGGATCAATTTAGAACAAAAGTCGTAATTTACTGATGAAATTAGAATATTTGAAAGTTTATAGACCAATTTTAAATGAGAGTCATAATTTAAGAATTTATGAAGCAATTAACTCTCAAAGAAATTTTTTTTACAAATTCTGATTCTAATCCTAATCCTACATAGAGGGGAAGAGAATAGGAGACTCTAGGGGGATGGAAGGGGTGTTCCTAGTGGGTCTAGAACCCATAACCTAAGAGAATATGAGGGAATAAAGATGAGCAGCTTGGCCAATCGGCCAAATATATTTGTTCAATTCTAAAAAATTTTTTTTGAAAAGAAGCCACTAGTTTTATTAACGACAATAAGGGTTTACAAACTATCGTTGTAAGCTAAATACATAATTAGGACATTCTCCTAAAACTAGCCACTTTAGATCAGACATGAACCATACATGAAAATGTTATAAACCCATCCAAATACTCGATTGAAAAATAGATATGAAACATGACTACATCGGCAAAATGAACCACAAAAAGGGATAAAGCTATTGATAGACCACCGAAAAAAACGCAAATCAGAGCCGAGCATCGTGAGAAACTCTTCACAAGCGCAAACTGCGTATCCAAATTTAAACCGAAGGTCTAGATCAAGAAAGATCAGTAGAATTACAAATAAGTTACATCGTGATCAATCCTAGCGCTATCATATATTGATTATTTAAGTTATAATATCGCAATCTCTTTCCAATTCTACCCTATTAGTATTGTTAAAATTATTTTTTTAACCCTTTCGAATTTTATAAAATACTTATGATCCCCGCATGTAAATTATGACTTCGGCCTTATCGAACTAGCATGTTACTTTTATTTTTGTTGCTTTTTTTTTTTTGTTCCTTAGAGCTTTGTCATGATTAATCCAAATTAATTTGTGCCGCACATCTAATTTTAGTAGGTCAGTCTTTCAGCGGGAATTTTCTATATACACAATGCCTCAAACTCGAGACATACTTAAGCGACACCAAACTGCTTACCACTTAGATCAGTCTCGTTAGTACCTAGCATGAGCCTTTTAACTAAGAATAATTTGATTGGACGATTCACTTACTACGAGTTAATTAGATTTTACAAGAATCGCTTTAAATTGATAAAAATCACGAATTGTGAACAAAAAAATGAGAAAGTAGCTTTGAATCAGATTTGGGAGGGTTTTTTTTCTCATTTTTCTATAGATATTTTCATGGAGTCACGTCCATAATGGAGGTGTCTGTTGACACCCAAATTTTTTAAAAATTTGATTTTTTATATAAATTATATATAAAAAATTAATATATATATAATTGACACTCTTTTATAAATAAATGACATCTCTTTATAAATAATTATCTCTTCTTAAATATCGTTCAAAAAATGACACCCTTTATATAAATTTTTTGCTTCGCCGCTAACTATTCTCATCATACCAAGGAGTAGTCTTGTTCAAGTTTTTTCTTAGATATAGATCTTGATTTATTTGATTTAATTTTATAAAACAGAGATGCTTTGTAATTATTTCACGATCTATAAATGTTTGAACAGTGAGAGTTAAAGTCGTCGGAAAGTATAAGTGATTTTGGGGAAAATTTTTTATTAGCTTGAAGTTGTTGAGAAAGGAAGACGACTTTTTTTTCCCTACATGCATTCAGCTAGTGTTTGCCGAAAGAATTTAACCTAAAATCATTGTAAAGTGTAAACGACTTTTAATATATTATTCAAACATTCCTATTTCATAGAATAAAAAATCAGTCACTCCATCTCAAGAAAAGCACAACACTGTTCGGGAGAAAAAAACCAGTCTTGATCATACCAACATCATATATATATATATATATACACGATCAAAAATGATGGGTCAAAATGATGTTTTCAATATAAAAAAAAAATCATATAGACTAGCCAGGTGTGTTAATTATTTAATAAAATTATAAACGTAGAAATATAGAGACTAAATTCTTAACTTGAAAATGGTAAAAGGACTAACAACTAGAAATTGACCCATATTAATATCTTTTTGAATAGTCTAAAGGTAATTATAAGTTAATATTTATTTATTTATTTATATTTTTAATCTTTTGACAAGGTACACACTTTGCAGACAAAATGATTGAACTCGGGTCTTCTGAAATAAACATCATATGTTTTTTCACTGAGACTATTTGTTGGGTTCAACCCATATCAATATATTATACTCCAATAAATTGACGAAAATGAATGAATGAATTACCAATATATAACAAGGAGATAAAAGTAACCCTTTTGGCATGTATTTTTGAAGCAACACCTTGTTATCCTTTTCACTTCTTTTTTTCTAAATCATATAAAGGAAAAAATCAAACCTTAATTCATATTTTATTTATTTTCTAAAGAATGGTATAATCTGATTGGGAATGCCTATTCTTTTCAATATTTTATTTTAGTTGTATTTATGGCTAAAGTGTCAGCATTTCCATGCCATGCAATCATGCATGACCTTTAAAATTTGATAAGACATAAAAGTTTAATAAAAATTAACAATTTAGCACTAAATTTTAGTATTTTTATAAAATAATACTGTTCACGATCATGATCACCATATAATGACTTTTTAAGCGTTAGTGATATTATTTTTTTCTTTTTTTTGAATAGCAATAAATGGAAATTTAAAACTTCAATAAAAGAGTTAGGGTTGTTACATTTAATTCTATTAAATTCAATAAAAAACAATTTAATGGTTGACATGTGTGATGTTAGTTTAATTTCATTTTAAAATTTATCTGTTAAAAAATTAATAGCCATATTTGGCAATTAGCGGATAGTGGATTATATTAGCTGATAATTGATAGCTATTTGCATTAACTTCTTTGACTAGCGGATTGTATTAGTTGATTGTATAAAAGTGATTGGTAAAATTAACTGATTGTTCATAGCTGTTTAATAATTTAAACAAGCAAAATAACATATAAGGACATGTTTATGTTTAATATTTGTTTGAATAGTTTATTAGTTATCAATATTTTGTATCTATTAATATTAATTAGATTATGAAAAATAATTTTTAATATAACATTCTTAGACATATTTGAAGGATCTATATATTAATTTATTATTTATATAATTATTTTTAATACAATTTTATTAATTACTAAGTTTAAATACAAATATAAATGTGTGAAAATAAAAAAAATATATTAGTTTACTAATGTTGCAATGTAAATACATGAGTATGAAGAATTAAAATAGAAAATGTTAAATTTAAGTTATTTGGAATTTTTTTATAATTGTTAAGGGTAAAAGGGTCTTTATAACTATAATGTCAAAACTTTTAATTTCAAAAAGCTAATATTAGCATTTTTTTTCAAAATTAAAGATTTCACCCAAATTCGTTATTCTAATCCGATATTCACCAAACATTTACATTAGTGGATTTGACTTAGCTCTAACATCTAACTTTGGCTCAAATCGTTGTTTACCGAAGAGGGTCAATATATATAGTCACTAGTTTTTTTTTAAAAATAATATGTAGTCACTAGTTAAAAACCATTTTATGTAAAGTAAAAATGTAAAGGGAAAAAATCTATAAATTATATTTTTTTTTGCTTAAATAATGTTACTCGATAGCATTACGCGACAAATTGTTGTAATTATTAACTTTTTTTAATGTAAGGAAATATCAAATCTTTTGTAACATTCTATTTTTTTAAAAAAATGGAGCATCTATAAATTAAATATTTTTAAATTTTTAATTTATAAATATTTTATTTTATTACATTTTATACTATTTTTTTATTTTTTTACCATAGAAAATTGTGATTGTAAATATAATTTAAACTTTTTTTGCTATCATGGTGGGATCTTATTGTTATATATGTTTTTTTAAGTCATAAATTCGAGAAATTATATCATGGATTTTCCTTACCACATTAGTTATTATCTCAACCAATATAAACTATCTATTATTATATTTTTTACGTCATCAACCCATTCAAATGGTAACTTTGTAAAAATAAATGTTTTTATAATCTGTTGTAAAAAAATATGCGTGAAGATTTATTTAATAAAAAATTAACAAAGAAAAAAGGTGAAGTGAGTGATTTTTATTGGTTAAACCCATGACTGATATGGTGAGGAGGTATATAATATAATTTTTTTTATAAACTCACACATACCATACAAACAAAAATTATTCGAAGTCAAATCTCAAAATTAAAATAACACTTTTTTTTGTGCTGAAACTCTTTCTTAAGTTATGATTTAAATATTTTGACTAAAAAATTCTAAAGTACATGATTAAAAAAAGTATAATTTAAGAGTTCCATGTGCAATTAAGGTGATGACGTTATATGAAAAAACATTTTGGGCTTACTGTTGAGGTTCGGAAATGTTTGGAAGAAAAATAAAGAAATCAAAATCGAACTTTCAAATCTTTGACACAAAACTATTATTTGGAACGGGCCACACTATTCAACATATAAAAGAACTTACACCTGAATCCGAAGAGGAAATGTTGTTTCTCCTAGATGATCCGGATTTAAACGGTTATGTTTGCAAGGTGTACCTCGTTCTAACAAATAAAGAAATCGAAAGCAGAGTAGAAACTCCGTCGGGTAAAACACGATCCGATACGTTGTCTCGCTGCTACATTATTACAATGGATAAATAAAAGTTTACCAATTTCCTAGTGCCAATCTAACTAACAATGATTATTACAATGGATAAACAAAAAAATGGTGTAAATACATCATGCAGATTGAAAGGGAAAAAAACACTATTGGACTGGCAAAGAATTGTTCTTTGAAACTGTCGGAAACCAGTGGTACTAATGTACATTAATTGTTTCTGCAATGGAAGCAAACCTGTTGAAATAAATGGTGTTCTTCACATGTTCTTCATCCTCTAGTCCTTTTTCTTTGGTTCTTCGAGAACAAATTCGGCGTAGAGATCTTTCAAAGCAATCACAACCGTCGTGATCAACGGTCCCATGATCGCTCCCTGTCGACGGAAGGAGACACTCATTTCAATGTTCAGACAATATATGCATTAGAGGCTATTTTCGGACAATGAATTGTTAAGAAGTTACCTCCACTGCAGAAGGGAACAATGTCATTCCACCAATGATGCTAAGCCCCGTAAGATATGCGCTGTAGCCGGGTATACTCTCTTGGATTTCAGTGGCACCATAATCCATAAGCAAAATGTGAATGATGGAGAATGTGATTGCTAGTACGTATCTACTTTCCAGCAGTAGCTCTATAGCTGCTGGAATTGTTGCGAACCAAGGCGGAAAGATCGGCAACAGGGGGCTGATGAAAGCAAGCACTGTCGACATGTACACGAAATGGATTTTGCATAGTCTAAATAGAAGCCACGTAAGACATCCTTGAAAAAATGCAATCTCAGCTGTGGCCAAAAGCACGCCGGAAATTGCATCATCGAGAACTTTAACGCATCTGATTCTAGCCGATTTTGATATTGGAATCATAGACATTACTTGCTCTGTTACTCCACCGGATTCTGATGTGATAAGGTAATATAGAACCCAAAAGAACACCATCAACTGAGATACAAAGTTGAAGACCTCAGCAGCACCATAGATGATGGAATTGCCGATGGTGAACATGATTTTCGCACCTCCACCTAAAATCGACGCACTGCTCGCTAGCACCTGTTGTGAAACATCCGCCCCTTTAACCACAAACCCTTTAGCCTTCTCCACCAAATCCTCCCGAGTAATAATCAGTTCCCTGAAGATCGCGTCGACTTCGGTGTAAATTAGTCCCCATTCACGGTCCCTAACCCTCTTCTTCAAACTCAAAAGCTTCTCCGTATAAGGAGACGGGGTCATCAAGACCATCGACCGCGTCGATGAACTAGCGGTCGAAGTTATGACAAAATGCTTAATCCCGGTGACGAATTCCGTCAAATTGTACTGCATTGCCAAACTATCCATCTGCTCGGAAACTGTTTCATAGAACTGTGTAGTGTACTTATCCACCATTCCTGGGACATCATTCTCTTCCATCCATTTCTTAACACCCATCCTCTCAGCATAGTTACTCTCTTCCACATGAGCTTTCACCGAAATCACGGCGTCTTTCCCCTCGACACCGATCTTATACGAGAAAAACGCCGGTCCGGCAATAAACCCCAGGATCATACCGATTATAAGTCCGATGGCCATGATAGTGTTCAACCTTTTCAATATCCCACCGGTGAAATAAGCACTGATTGCACTTCTCCTGAAACTGCTACTCCTAAATGATGAAACAGCAGACATTGTGTAATCTATGTTCTTAGTACTAATAAAAAAACCAAACACAATTATCCCAAACGAACCGACACCGCCGATTCTCTCATAGGCAATCACAAACACAGCAAAAGCAACTAACCACCTAACAATCATCGGAAATCCACTTCTGGTACGCCTAGAAAGATTAGATTTTGGTCTTTTAAGAAACATTCTCAGACAAACATCCTTAATATCAACGAGCGTACCTATAAAAGCTTTAAAGACAGCAACAGGGACAGCAAGAACAGTTTCAGTTAAGCCAAGTCTCAACGGTTCACTCCAAAATCCAACAAGGGTTTCTTGTATGCCTCTCAAGGGGATCGAACACAGGATTGCCCACTGGATTGGCCTGAGATACTCTTGCAAGAGCTTGCAAATCGCATACAAGATGAATATGGTGAAGGCCAGGCCGGCATGAGCCATGGCTATGTAAAGAGCCAACCGTACCTGGGGATCACCGGAGAGGCTGTTCCTGTGATCTGGGTCAGTGGGGTTTTGCCCCTGGGGTGGCGAGTGGGGTTTGTTTGGAGGCGCGTCGTTGGTGCCTGGTGCAGGGGAAGGCTTCCTTATCGATGCAGATCGGAACATGTCTTGCCACGGAAGTGTTGTGGAGCTTGGTTTCGGTCCTGGTTCAGTTGAATAGGGAACCAACTCCATTTTTAGGAACTGTTTTTCCCCCAGAAAGATCAAGTCTTTTTGCAGAAGAGAGAGAAATATAAAAAGAAAGTTCTTTTTAGAAAAGTAGAGAGAGAATATGAACCAATCACGAACATACACTGAAGAAACAGATAGCTATTGGCTGGCACTGGCAGTGACTTTTGGACTGCGATGTATTGAAGTTCCATGGAGGATTTGAAGGGGTTTGTGGGGGGTATATATATATATATATACCAAAATTGCAATTCACATCTGTTCAAAAAAAAAAAAAATTGCAATTCACGTAGGATTTATAAGCGACTTTCATGTCCTGTATTTGCAATTATTTTGCATGTGCCCTGTCCACTCTGACTTAAGTTTTACTTTCCTTTTCTACAGCGGTATTTTTTTTAATGTTTTTGTTTATATCTCATTATTAAAAAATTATATTCAAAAGTTATATGAAAGTATAATCTTTTTAAGGTTAAAGTTTAAAGTATTGGAAGTTCGGTTAGACAAGTATAAAATTATAAATAGGTTGTTGGTGTTTTTACTTATAGTTTATTATTAAAAAAATTAGGTTTAAAGTTTAAGATTAAAGTTTAAAGTTGATATTTAAGGTTATGATTTAGAGTATTTAGTGTATGGTGTATTTTTTAGGGTATAATGTTTAGAGTTTAAATTTTGGGGCTAAACTTAAAATTTAATTTTAGTATTGGGACATAAAAAAATATTAAAAAATGACAAATAATTTTTGTCCTTGTTAGAAGATAAAAAAGATTAAATACCTTATTTCAAAAGTTGCATATTTGTGTAAAATAAGTACAGTCGAACAATCACGAACTCTAAATATATATAAAATAAATACAAATGTTTAATGGTTATGGATAAATATTATTAATCTTATTTTCCAATGGGAAATTTCTGGGTGAATATTCAACACGGATTTATGTAAATAATTGCATTCAGATTTGTAAGGAAAGATCCAAGTATATAGTTTTATTAGAAAATTGAGCATATTGTTGAAGAAAAAGCGAATTATTTTAATATTCAAGGAATCAAGCTGGAGATTAGTAGAGAGCAATTAGAGGAGATGGTGGAGCCATCAATGGTCAGATTTTTGAACACTCCGATTTTGATCTAAAATATGATCATTTTTATTCGACTATGATTTGTCCTATGAAGTAATATATTTTTTTCTTGTCTTAAATATATCCTGAGATTTGGGATGCAAATTCATTTTTGACTCAAATTTGTATCATTTTCTTATATTTTTTCGTCAATTTTTGGCTCAAAATTTTATTAAATCAATTGGTAAGAAAATAAGATAATATTTATGGTTTCCCGGGATATTTATTGAAATAAATTCAATGATTAATTATTGTATTATTTTCGCTCACATATTGATCACAAGGTTTAACATCACTCCATGCTCAAGGCGAGTATTGAACTAGTTGTTTTTAAATATTTTTAATGTTTTCTATTTCCTTAAATGTAATCCCTAAACATCTTATATATCCAAGGAAGCTCACTTTTGATTTGAAAAATTAGTTGTTTTGTATTTAAAAAATATTTTTAAATAGTTTGGGTTTTTTAAATATTTGTTATCAGTTAAGTGTTCAGTGCACAGCAACTTTAAGAAAAATTAAAAAACGTCATCATCTCCACTATTTATTTTACCATAAGTTTTTAAATATTTTTAATGTTCCTTATTTCTTTAAATGTAATCCCTAAACATCCTATATATCCAAGGAAGCCCACTTTTGATTTGAAAAACTAGTCAGGTAGGGTTTTTTTTTTTATCTCAAAAGCAATAACCAACATATTTTAAAAAGTACTTTTTAATCACTTTTCAACACAATTATTTATTTGTCATTGTTTATAACATCAATCATTTATATTTTTTAAAATAATATTAAAAAATATTTTATTCATTTTTAAAAATTACAATAATATTAAACACTTTAAATTTAAAAAATAAAAAAGTACTTTTTAAAAATATTTTGTTCGATGTAATATCAGAATGTTGCTTAAACTTGTTTTAGAGATGAAAGATGAAAGGCATATACTCCCAGCTTGTTAATTTTCACTGCCTTTATTCACAAGTCCCAATATATAATATATTCCTCTCCTTTTATTTTTTATTATTCGGAGTGATCAAAAAGCTTAGAAATCATCATATACAATAATGCATTTTGTCGGGTAACAGACGCATTAATTCTTTTGTATTGAGCTAAATGCTTATATAATGAAGTGCGACATTAAATACCTTAAATAATGTTAGATATTTAAATTTTAACATTATAAATATAAAAAATATAATTGAGAAGATTATTTTCATGTTAGATCTCTATAAAATTTAATCGAAATTAATTCGTCAATATATAAAATGTCAGTCGTTAAACAAAAAAAACATATACCTTTTCTGCAAAGCCCATGCAGCTCAAGTCCTGCTCCCTGGGATTTCTACACTTTGTCTTCTATCAATGTCTCTTTCGACAATATCTTTGAAAATCAAATTTACGATTAACTTTACTTTTAGTAACTCTACTTTCAACAATGATCAAACTATTTACGACTAACTTTACTTTCAGTAAGTATGAAATATATCAATTAATTTAATCTGTTATCAATTAATATAATCTATTATCAGCTATCAGCTATTCATTAGTTGTTAATCAGATCTATAGAATATGTCAAATAAAAATCATAATTTAACTGTTTTTTATGTCCATAAACATGAAAATGTTTTAACTATATAAATATCATCATGTCTCTATAGCAGCTCCTTTAATTTTGATCTTGGTTATTAAACATCACCAATGTGGCATAAACACCAAGAGTTGCCTCCTTATCATCATTTCCCGAGAGTACTTAACGATCGCACATTAAAACAAATTAAAACCATCCATATTAGACCATCAAAAACCAACAAAAAAAAACATGTACATGCTAAAACAAAAACATCCCTATATTGTCTTGTCAGTTGTCCACCACCATTGCGGCCTTTTGCATGTAAGAAATTCAACATGTGGCATCATGTTTCATTGCTCCATCCGTTTTTCTTGACAGTTATTTACAGGGTTTCGGTGCATGCGTGCTCACACCAATCCAATATCTGATCATAATTTTAAATTTCAATCTTTCCAGTAACTAACTTCAATAGGACACTTGTTTCATGTCAATCTAAAACCATTTTCTATGTAAAGTTCAAATCTTCAACACCCATTTTCAAAAATTTCATCTTCTTCTCAAAGTTTCCATCTTTTCCATATTGTGGTTTATATATATGTATATATATTTTGATGGTTTCATTGTGATAATGAGTGATTGAATCTCTGCGTTGAAATGGGGTGGTTTGATTTCGTATTATTAGGTGCAGATGGGAGAAAGATTGTCAAAAGGAAGGACAGTGATGCAGGCGAAGCAGGTTTGTCTGAAATCCTTACACCCCCCCCCCCATTGTCATATCCATGTCTTTCATTCTTCGTAGACATGTTTTCTTTGTGATTTTCTCTGCCTGTAAATTTGTTATTGTTTCAATATCAAATGTCAATGTTTGTCTGATATTTGTGCCATTGAAAATGGGGTTATATGGTAATTTTTTGGTTTATGCAAATTGCACAACCCTAGTGTTGATTGTTGTTTTCACTTTTCAGTGTTTTGGAATAAGGAATTTCTGGTGGTCGTGAGGATTTAACTTTTGTGGTTCAAGAAAACAATGAATGTTTTGCTTCCCCTAAATGGTCCTAAAGGTAGTTTATCTGTTTCTGCAACTAGTAATTTGCCTGGTCTGGCCTTATTAGTCCTTTTGAGTCCTCAATAGATATTTATTACATCTGCTAATGAGTTGGTGATGAGATTCTTGTTGGGATTAGTTTAGCTTTCAAAAGTTCCAATTTTGTTTTTCCAGGTAGAGCATTGGAAGAGCTCAGGAGTTCCCTCTACAATGAGCTTCGAACTTCGGAAGGAGCCAAGCGGCAACAACAACGGTTTTGTGGACCTGTGGTGGCTATGTCCTTCAATTTCTTTGTCTCTGTTGGAATTATACTGACAAACAAATTAGTTAGTCCCTTTAATATAGTTTAGTGTGGATGGTTTAGGACAATGATATTCGATTAGCGTCTTATAATTGAGTCATTATGTTCCATTGCAGGTGATGGGGAGAATTGGATTCAATTTCCCGATTTTCCTAACTTTGATACATTACTGCATGGCATGGTTCTTACTAGCATTTTGCAAGACAATGTCGTTGCTTCCGGTTTCGCCTCCCTCGAAAACCACTCCATTCTCCTCCCTCCTCTCGTTGGGAGCTATAATGGCATTTGCCTCTGGCCTTGCCAATACCAGCCTAAAGTTCAACAGGACTGCTTTTTCCTTACAAAATAGCAATCATTGTTGCTCTCGTTTCCTCACAATTTAGCTCATGTTGCAGTGTTGGTTTCTACCAAATGGCTAAAATTGCGGTCACTCCGACCATTGTTCTCGTGGAGTTTGTTCTCTTTGGGAAAACCATTTCGTTCAAAAAGGTTTAGGCTGGCTCTTGGAAAACACTCCCTTCAAATTCTTTCCTTTTATCTGGTTTTCTCAGCTAGTAATCATAAAATCCATGGTGTTGCAGGTTTTGGCTCTAGCAGTTGTCTCGGCAGGTGTAGCGGTAGCCACCATAACAGATTTAGAGTTCAATGCTTTCGGTGCATGTATTGCCGTCGCATGGATAATCCCAAGCGCTATAAACAAAATCCTCTGGTCTAATTTACAACAACAAGCCAACTGGACAGCCCTCGCGTAAGTCGTCTTTTTCTCCTGTCGAGATTGAATAGAATCGTGTAGCCTGTAGGGTTGTAGTGAGAAAAACAAGTTCCCAAATGCAGGCTAATGTGGAAGACAACCCCGATCACTGTACTCTTCTTTTTACTAGCCTTGATGCCATGGTTGGATCCACCAGGAGTGTGGTTATTCAAATGGGATGTAAACAACTCGACAGCGGTTCTCATAACGGCTCTACTCGGTTTTCTCTTGCAATGGTCTGGTGCTCTGGCTCTAGGGTTAGTATATTTCATAACCTTTTTTCGACCAGCATTGTTATTGTTTTTAATTTTGTCGGACACGGTTAATGTTTTTTCATTGCAGAGCAACATCTGCAACCTCTCATGTGGTGTTGGGGCAATTCAAAACATGTGTGATAGTTGTGGGAGGATATCTACTTTTCGATTCGGACCCGGGATTTGTTAGCCTGTGCGGAGCTGTGGCTGCTTTGGGTGGGATGTCGGCTTATACAACACTTAACTTGAAAGAATCAAATCAAAGTCCAAGTAAGAAGCTGCCAATGCAAACTCCTCTACCAAAGTCCAGAACCAGTGAAAATGCCATTGAAGGCTCAGCAGTAACAAATATTACTACTGCTGTGTAAAAATTGTAGAAAAAACCATTGTTATTTTCTCTTGATACAATGTAGGATTGTATAAACATAGGATCGTATAAACATGGAAACAGTGTCTGAAAACAAGTTTAGATGATTCTTCTTTTTTTGTTCATTCCTCATGTTTGTCTTTTTCAAGATTTGATTTGTTTAATTAGCCAGTTTATTCAACCATGGAGTTTTCAGATAGCTGGTGGTTTCATGGAAAATAACCCTCTCATTTACCAATTACATGCAGCTTTCACCTTGTAATTCGAACCAACACAAGGTGGAAGCGAATGAGCATCATTTGCCATTCGGCCAATTAAAGAATCTCGAACAATATTATCTATTTAATATCAGACAATAATAATCTTAATATTTTGGCCAAAACAACAACAATAATCTTAATATCAAACTCTGCGGTGCATATTCTTAACTCTAACCTAATGAGCAGCGGCATTGCTGTTACAGATACGGAGAAAAGAAAAGAAAAGCCCAAAACGCTGTTCTTTTGTGGCAAGGTAAAGGAGTTTCAAACAGCAGGGCATCCTTCAGACACCACCCCGGGAGCCGTGGGACAATGCGCCAAATCGCAATGGTCCGAGGCTTCAAGACCCCACCATTCCGGACCGCTGATATCATTGGATTGAAGGGTGAAGTAAAGGACTATTGCCATGAAAGCGAGACCGGCATCCAAAGCAGCTGACAAGACATATGTATGCTTTGCCCACCATCGCTTGTACCTACTGTAAACATACCAGTTGAAGAAAAGTCCAACAGCTCCCCAACAAATGAAGTGCACGGCTTTAGCCGGTGGCATGTTCATTGTTGATCCGAAGATCATCGGCATGTGTATTAGTTTGATCCATTTCTTCTCCGGGAATTTGCGCGATAGCCACCATACTGGAACGGGGGCGAGCAAGCCTATAAGGAAAAACCAGTTCAGCTGAGGGTAGTTTCCGAATTTAGTGAACATTCGGAGTGGGCCTACCACACCCCAAATGATTGAAGCATTGTAAAATACATCATCACCAGGGCAGGTCCACGGACTTCCCTCGGGCAACAAAGCAGGGTCACATATGTGGTCAATACCCGATAGGAGCCACCATGCTGTTCCAAAGTAGCAAGTTGAAGCAACTATGGTTCCAACAAGCTGGCAAATCAGTAAAGGAATGTTAGGAGGAAGTTATATGAATTTCATTAAAAAAACAGAGAAAGACGAATGAATTACCTGTACGAGGAACATCGATTTGGGAGGGATCTTCATGTAATGGCCTAATTTGAAGTCTGAAAGCAACATGAGAGCTTGTAGCATACTGATATAGCCATAGGTCTTGAAAGTAACATTTGCAAGAGGCTTGCCGGGATACAAATATCCAATGACCAATTCGGTGATCACATTCAACCCCACTGCCTGCAGTAAAGGTAAGACCATGTTTAGAGAATTTGTGATGAAATCAATGTTGGAATCTGATGTCATTTCTTTCGAGAACGAATCGTACCATGTTCGTTGTGGCTTGAATGATCCCAATAGGTAAGGTAAAAAACAGTGCAATTCCACAGGCCAGCAAAACTCCCCACCAAGGGAGCTGCAGCTGTTTACCGAAACCTTCGCAGGCCCAGATGGAAAGTGCCACAACCGTGATCAAGATAACATGAAACCACCATTCAGGGACTGCTTCATAATTCTTCTTCATTAGCCGCGTGTGTACATCGGCCAATTTATCCTTCGATGCATATGTAGTCTTTCTCCACAATTTCCAGATTGATCTAGAACACACAAGCAAAGAAATCAAATCACCGAAACAAAGAAGATATCGATGAGAATACTATACACTTTTACATGTTCTTACTTTCCCTCAAACAGGAAGACATGGGAAATGGTGGCCGAGAGTGTTGCAAAGCTCAATCCATACAGGAAAGCAAATGTGACACTCAGGTTAAGTTTGCTATACTTGTTGTATTCGGTAAGATTGATGTCAAACGTTTTCTGATTCAGAATTCTAGAAATGTTGTAAGTCTTGCCATCAGCATCGAAAGTATGAGACGAAATCAATGGAAATTTTCTACCGTTATATGTGTTGGTCCAGTAAGCAATGGGGGTAAGAACATAGAGAAACAAGAAGAACCCAAACATTATGTTGCAAATGGCAAACAAGGGAGTGGCAAGAGGACTTCCCAAGAAGGCTGCAACGGTAGCCCAATCGAGACCAAATGAGCCAATGCCGAATCCATTAAGGGCGGATCCTATCTGCTGGATAGGGATCGAATCCTTCCAGATCAAACAAACAAACGAGAAAGTCGATATCGATTGGAAAAGGTAGCCCGGTACAATGTAGTAAGAAAAGCTTGATATGAAAACCATGATGAAGAATTGTAGCCTTGTATGTCCCCCTTTAGGTCTTTTTTCCTTCTCATGTAATGTCCTACAATTTACATTGACAAGTTGTTCAATTTTCAATACATCACAAAGAAATTTTGCCAATAATTGTCTTAAAAAGTACCTGAACAAAGAAACTTGGACCAAGGTACTTGGCCACCACATGTAAGGTGAGTCAACCAGGTATCTTCTGAACACACCAGCCCATCCATATCCAAGCAACTGAGTTTTGATCAACAAGGAAATACAAAAAAAATCTTTTTTTGTTTCATTTTCATGGATTATGGTGATGATATTGAAAAAAATGGAATTTTAAAGTACCTGAGTGGTTTGTGCTAGCAACATGGCTGCAACTGGGTGCAATGATCTGTGATAAAAGGCCTTGACAATTGTGATGATATCTACTGCATACACACCCCCAGCTCCACAATTGGCAAATATAGTTATCAGCACATGTTCTTTCTTAGTGAATGGCCCGGGATTCAATGAGAACGACCACGGCGTGAACGGAAATCGGACTTTGATTATTGGCAGAGTAGCTGCCATTAGCTTCCCTAGAGGAAGAACAACAATTTGGGCCGATATCGAAGAGATCGAAAGCTGGTTTTGACGAAACACAAAGAATTGGTTCACGAAGGATAGGAGACAACAAGATAGTATGCCGAGAACCCATGTGCGAATTGTCAAGGTCGGTTCTGTCGGATCATCGGTGATCGGAACCGTAAGCCTAACTTGCTCGATGGGATTGTCATCCACTTCATCTTCTGCAATTCATAACATTCAAGCATTTGTATCTCTCTCACTCACACACACACACACACACATATATATAAGAGCTTACCTTCTACATTGATTGCAGATCGAAATTTCTCCTTGCCAGCTTCGATCTCCATCGCCGCCATCTTTCTCTTGCAGGATCCAAAATCAATACCTCAATACCTATATATACACATACACAATCGCTACCTATTTTAAGCAAATATATATACACCTTTACTTGCTATTTTAAGCTAATATTCTTCCTTCTTTCGACTCTTACGTTACATGTTGCAATATTATAACTTTATTTCAAGTTTACACAATACAGGAATCATATGACTTCATCAACAAGTGTATTCTCCATGAATTCTGGAAAGACTGAAGCTTTTATATATCAACTTAATACCATTTATCAATAAGAACAATAATAAACAATTTGGTGTTGAATTTTGCATATGAATCAAAACCCTTCAAAAAGGGACAGTCACGAATCCCGAACATAAAAACGGGTACCCGACATAAAATACAGGGTCGGAGGTGATTGGAGTTGTCAGCCTTGGACTGCATTTTTTCTTCTAATGATAAATATAATAATGAAGAACAAAATCCATCACAATGATCATCATTTAATAATTTTTGAAAATAAATTTACTTCGTTTTAAGTAATGTGTGATAAACAAAAAATTTAAGTACTTAAAAATTAAATGTCGAAAAGATATAGACATGCTTGATAATATTTTGAAAATGAAAATTTCCAACGTTAAATTCTTAAATGTGTTTGATAATTATATTAATTTTTTAAATAAAAAATTAAAAAAAGGTGTTATATAAGAATAGTAGGTAAGTGATATGGTGGTTGAATGCTGAGGATAGGTGATATTTATAAAGGGTTTTAGAGTTAAATTTTTTGTTGAAGATTAAATTGATTTTTAACTATAATTTAAGAGTCCAAATTTAATATTAATTATTGTTGTTAATGTGCAATCTCATCATTTTAACTAGAGTTAATGTTTATCTAGGAGATTCGAATTTGAACATTTTTGTGTAACACGTGTTATCAAAAGGTTAAGAAAACGTATAAACAATTATCACTAATCACACTAATATATTTAATGATAATAATTTTATTATTTATTAATAATTTTAATGATTAAATTGTAACTTTTAAAACTTATGGGTATAGTTCAGCCTTTTTAAAACCCAGACTCATAACCGAAACCCAAACCTTAAAATTTCGCTGACCCAAATTCAGCCCAAAAAGGGCGTCTGTTCACATTTCAGTATTATCATTAAACCCTAGAGAGGCTTCAAAACTGCAAAAACCCTATTTTCAACCAAAACTTCAGTATTGCCGATTGCTATTTAGTAAAAGAGCTTAAGCTCCTCTGCGTTTGTTCGTTTTATTTTCCAGTTTCTAATGGCAGCTACTAAGAACAAAGGAGCAAAATCGAAGAACCCACCTCCAAAAAAGAAGCAAAGAAGCCATCTTTTCGCTGGAAAAAAACGACCCACCAAAAAAGATGAGGTTTTTGATGATGTTTCTGATGAACAGAGTGAAGAAGAACAATTAGAAGCAGCAGATGACTTATTGGATGGGGATGAAGAAGTGTCTGATTTTGGTGATGCTTCTGATATTTCAGATGACGACGACGACGATGATGCTCCCTTGGCTGATGATTTCCTACAAGGAGGTGATGACGACGAAGGTACCCGTTTTTCCATTCCCTTTAAATTCTGGGTTTACGCTGCTTAGATTAAATTCAATGTCTTAATAGTAAATATAGTTCTGAGATTCAACTGATAGTTTCTTGTAGCTACAACATTGGTTTGCATGTGAAATGATGATTAGTAATGGTCCTACGAGCTGAAAAATATTGTTGGCATTTATCTTGCTTTCTGAGTACCCGTATGATGGTTTATGGAAGTTGGCGCTAGAGATTTGGGTAAATGGAACTCAATCATGTCAGAAACATACAAGAGGACTAGCAACATATATTTTCCTTGTGTTATTATTGCTGAAGTATTAGCATGTTTCATTAATTTCACCTCATTTTCATCCTATCTGATTGGTAGTGGTGGTTGTTCTGTCATATTGTTGCAGAAAGAGATTCAGGCTCTACATCAGGTTCAGGTTCCGATTCAGATGAATCTGATATTGAGGAGAAGTCAAAGGCTATTGATGAACAAAGGGCGAGGGAAGAGGAAGATGCACAAGCAGAAATGCAGATGAACATTAAAGAGGAGTCTGATGAGTTCAGATTGCCAACAAAAGAGGTCTTCTTTCGAGTTTGATTTTATTTGTTGTTATTATTAGTTTAATTCTGCGAGGGTTCTTAAATTTCATTCTGTTCATGTTACCATTCAGGAACTCGAAGAAGAGCAACAACGTCCACCTGATCTTGCAAATCTTCAGATGAGAATAAAAGATAGTCAGTGGTTTTTGCACTAATTCTCTGTTTCATGGTTAGCATTTATCATCTATATGCTAAGATTTTGTTCATTTATTGTAGTTGTTCGAGTGCTTTCAAATTTTAAGGATTTAAGGCAAGAGGGAGCCACAAGGAAGGAGTATATTGACCTACTTAAAATGGATTTGGGTTCATACTATGGCTACAATGAGTTCCTGATAGGGGTTTTGGCGGATGTAACGATCATCTTGTTTTATTTTTTTCGTCTGCAATACTTTTGTCCTTTTGCGCTACATGTTTCTTCCTTTTCCCATTTTTGAAGGAAGAGAGGGAGGGAAAGGGTTCTTGTGGATCAAATATCGGTAATCAATTATTGTATTAATACATACCATCTCTTTTTCAGATGTTTCCAGTTGTTGAACTCATGGAGCTTATTGAAGCTTTTGAAAAGCCTCGACCTACGTGTATTAGAACAAACACATTAAGGGTGAATATTCATTTCTCTGTTGCTGTCTTCATTTTTGACTTGTTCATTCTCTAGTCAATTATAGCCATAATCTCCTATATGCAGACTCGCAGGAGGGATCTAGCTGATACTCTCTCCAAAAGAGGAGTGGAACTTGACCAATTAAGCAAGTGGTCAAAAGTAAGAACTGCTTTGTTTAAAATTTCATTTTCAAATTCTATTTTCTAATGGAGTACATAAGGAACGCCAATTTTCATTTTTAGGTCGGATTGGTGGTGTACAACTCACATGTGCCCATTGGCGCCACTCCAGAGTATTTGGCTGGGTTTTACTATGTATGTGTAATTTCATTATACCTTTTTCATCCCTTTTCTGTAATTATTTTGTACAAAATAAAATGTTATGGCACTCTTGGTAACTTTTCTTTTTTCACCAACAGATACAAGGTGCAAGCTCTTTTTTGCCAGTTATGGCTCTTGCTCCTCAGGAAAAGGAACGAGTAGTAGATATTGCGTGAGTTACTGCATTCTGTACACTATTGTTCCTTTTTATGTGTTGATTTCCTTTTTGAAGAAAATCTTCCAAGTGAGCCATATTCTAGAAAAATAGATGTCGGGGGTTTAAAATGTTTTGCAATATCTGTACTGCAGATTTGTTCTAGAAAAGTCATGTTTCTTCTACTCCTCCTCTCTCCCTCATTCTTTGAAGTTGACATGTTTGTAAGATTTGTAGACATTTCCTTTTGACATTGTAATGCATTTTAGGCTAATCCTTACTCAGGCTACTAATGTTTGTGGTTGGGTGCAGGCTCTAATTGATGTTAATTGTATTTGGGTGCTTCACTTATGTAGATCATATGATCTCAACCTCAAGTCTAGATTTATCGTCAGATGGATGCATTTACACACTATATAGTATATACTTGGACTACTGTAAAACCCTTAACGTTACTCTAACTACTAGTTTGTTGCTTCTCTTTTTAGCCATGAAACCCATTGTGCTCCACATTTATTTACATAAGGATAATTTGCTTCTATTGTGTCTTCCAGATATAAACATCCCATTAATAATAAAATCGATCTTTCTCCCTTTTGATTATAATTGTGCCTGTTGCAGAGCTGCACCTGGTGGTAAAACAACATATGTTGCTGCTCTCATGAAAAATAGTGGTATGTTAGGCTATGTTTCATTTAAAATGTTGAATATTTAGTATCGATTAAGCAAAAATAATTATCTTTTTATAGTTGCGTTGTGCTCTTTGTTCAATGTCTTTTACAGTTATTTCCAATTTCCTTTTCTAACATTTTGTTGGTATTGTGGGAAGGATTAATTTTTGCAAATGAAATGAAGGAAGCAAGGCTGAGGTCACTTACCGCAAATTTGCATCGCATGGGGGTGACAAACACAATTGTTTGTAACTACGATGGGAGGGAGGTTAGCATCTTTCTATTGCCCCATAAGAATACAATATTAAGTTTGATGATTCGATGAGTGCGGTGTTTCGAGTTCAAGAGCTTCAAAAGCATAACATGTTGAATCCATGTTTCTTTCCTTTTATTTAAGTGCTTCTTCTGGGGTGTTCCAGATTAGTTGTAGGTCAAAAACATATTGCATGAATGAAAAGACGTTTTCTAATCCTTGTCTTTGTGTTGATGTTCAGCTTCCCAAGGTTTTGGGTCAGAATTCAGTTGATAGAGTATTGTTGGATGCCCCTTGTAGTGGTACAGGAGTAAGCATCTGTTATAACCTTATTCCTCTTTTGGCGACTGCTCGCTGTTTTCTACTCAACTGAATGATATCTACTTTATGGTACAGGTTATAACTAAAGATCCATCTGTTAAAACCTCTAAAAGTTTAGACGACATACAAAAATGTGCGCATTTGCAGAAGGTATGTTTTTCTACAAGCATTCTGCCTTTTTAAATGTATTTGGGAACTACAAAAATGCTACTAAGCTCAGAATCAGCACAAAAGGGCTTGAGTTGATCCTTTACTTATTTCTTGCATATGCTAAGAGACTAATCCCTGCAATCTCAAATCATTTTGTTTGTAGCAATTGATACTTGCTGCTATCGATATGGTCGATGCAAATTCAAAATCTGGTGGATACATTGTTTACTCAACATGCTCCATGATGGTTCCCGAGGTTTGTTTAAGGAAATCTCTTCTGGTTTTCCTATCTCTCAAATTTTATTCACTCATTCTCTTTTACCTGTATCTGCATAGAATGAAGCAGTTATTGACTATGCACTCAAGAGGAGAGATGTTAAAGTAGTACCATGTGGACTTGACTTTGGGTGTCCAGGGTAATGATCATATACATACATATAATATATATATATATCATCCATTCGACATTCTTGTTGACTTGACTGATTTCTTCATCTAATGTTGTTTCCTTTAATCAGATATATCCGGTTTAGGGAACATCGGTTTCATACATCCTTGGAAAACACAAGGCGATTTTATCCTCACGTTCACAATATGGATGGATTTTTTGTGGCAAAGGTATATTTTGAAGAACTTCATCTCATTCACCCTAGGTGATCTCTGTCCCAACACATTTTTGCTCACAGTTTATTTATTTTTCTTCTTCGACTTTTCTGTAGTTGAAGAAAATGAGCAATGCAAAGAAGAATCCTGTTAGTTTTGATGGTTCAGAAACGGTAGAACAAACTCAGAGGCCAGAGGAGGTCCATAGTGATGAGGACAACGTGAAAGAGCTTGAACAACTGTTAAAGATGCAAAGCATGAAAGGGAAAAGGAAGAGCTTAAAGAAGAATGGCCTACCTGCAAATGGAAAGGTTGAATCAGCAACGGCATTGAAAATCAAGGAAAGAATTGAAAATGGAAAGGTAGAACAACATCTAAAAGAGGAAAAGAAAATTTCCTTCTAAAGAGGAAATATCAAAAGTGAGGTAGATGGCTCGTCACGGTACAATTCAATCCTTTGTTAAGTTGGTTTAATGTTGAATGATTTGTTTATGGTCCAAAATTCTTGCAGGGAAGAGAAGAGAAAGGCAATGTGGGAAAAAAAGAAGCAAGCAAGGAAAGATGAGAAGACTGGAAAATGATGTTTCTTTTGAAAATTTGTACTTTGCATGCAGTGATATGGTAACTGGATGATTGCATTTATCTTTGTTAACTATTTAAGTTTTGTTTTCTTTTTAATTTGCACCCCTAATCAAAATTGTTTCTATATGTTCTATAATTGTTTGGTATATTATCAGTGGAAAAAAATTCCAGTCAATAGTATAACAAGGACAAGGATTTTTATTGTGAATTTAAGAATTAAAAAAGAGAATGAGACATTTGTCACTATTTAATTCTGTTTGTGGAAAAACTTTCCACTCAATTTTAATTATGTATTATTATTAGCACCCTAATGCTTTGCTTGGTATGAAGGATGCAAATAAAAATGACTAAAAGTGTGTTAATTAAGATGTATCACCACTTTTTTCTTTGTAGCTTATTTCATTAGATTATAAAATTTTCATTCTCTACCGTGTTTCAACTCTGATTTAATTAAACGGTACCTTATGATTATTATGTAATATTTGTTTATAGATTTTTTTTAACTCTTTGACAATGCACAGGTATTACAGACAAAACGAATTGAACTCGAGTCTTTTAAAATGAACATTAACTTTTTTCTACTGCAACCATTTGTTAGATTTAATTTTTTTATAATTTTTAAAATTAAATTATTATATAATAATACAAAAGATAAAATTTTGATACACATGTTATGTACGCAAGTTTGTATATTTACACTATAAAACACAAATATTAATTTCTAACCCTAAAAAACTAAACACTAAACCTTAAATCATATATCCTAAATTCTAAACAATAACCTTAAGTTCTAAACTTAGGTTATAGGACTTAGAATTTAAGCTTAGTGTTTAGAATTTAGGATGCTTCCTATCTAAATCTATTACTTTCTTCGTTATTTGTAACAGTTCTTTACTTAGGGGGTTGGTGTTTAGTTTTTTAGGATTAGGGTTAAGAATTTAGGATGTGTTTTATAGTGTAAATATGCATACTTGTGTAAAAATAATTTTACATCGCATGCGTATCAAAATTTTACCTTTAAAATTCAACACACGTCACATTTTAATTTATAATTTCTTTTAATTATTTTTTGTTTTTAATAATTTATTTTTTAAAAAACTTGAAATTTTAAATTTTTTTAAAAATAATCCTCAAATCTTAAAACCTCAAATCTCCACCGCTACCATGACCGGTAGTCGTGGCCGACCCCACTGTTTCAGTCGCCAGACTCAGCCGATCATATTTTCCAACGCGCAGTCGTCGAAAACCGGTGAACGGTGTGCCAACCGAACATTGAACGTCGATGTGAAATAATTGCTTGATTGGCACATCGTTTGTCTATTTCCGACGACGATGCATTGGGAAAAATGTCTGACTGAGTCCGACGACCGAAAAAGGTGGGGTCGGCGACAACGGTTGATGACGAAATCGGTGAAGATTTAGATTTTTGTTATTTTTAGGGATTTAGGGACTGATTTGAATATTTTGAGAATTTTGGAATTTAAAAAAATAAATTTAAAAGTTTTTTTCAAAAATAATTAAAAAAATTAAAATTCATACCATGTGTCGCGTTTTAATTGTGTAACTAGTTTTTAAAAGACCGCACCTAAAATTAATTATAATGGTTAAAACATTATACACCAATTTTTATAAAAAAATACTTTAACACCTAAATTTCGATAGAGACGTACTTTGGACATATATTTTTTATTTAAACAATAGGATATGGAATTTATAATTATTTTTTGAATAAATAAATGAATTATAAAGAGTTTATTATATGGCCAAATCTCTTCTTGTGTGGCGAGGGCTGACGAATACCTAAAACCCTAATAAACGTTTATGCTCTCTACCTTGTTTATAGATAACTGAAAACCCTCTCTCCTCAGTTCTCATTTAAAACCCTAAAAACCAAACAGCAAAATCTAAGCAACAATGGCAGAGCAAGGACAGGGAAGAGGAGAAGAAAAGAAATTCTCAATATGGGATTTGCCAGATGTGCCGATGGGTCAATTGCCACCGCACCTTGAACTCCAACGAACTCGTGTTTTTTGCAACAAGGATGCCCCAATTCATGTATTTCTCTCAATCTCTCTTACCCTTTCTTCTGTTACTCTTTATTTAAAGCACCCAGTATATCTTTTCCTATTAAGCTCATAGCTTTAGTTTATAAACACCATTTATTCATACATGAAGGGTTTAGAAAAAAAAAAGTTATTTATTTTGATTTTTTTGACTGGGGAACCAAAAAATGTAGCCTTTTCTTATTTGGGACCATCTCCATTGAGTTTAGTGAAGTTGGATGCTTTGTTCTTTTCTTAAGTTTCTGAAATTTGTGGGTTTCTTTTGTGTGTTAAAACTAAGTGTCTTGTGTCATGGGGGCTGCTGTTGTTTGCAGACAGAGAGTATTCAATATTCTGGTGCCTATTCTTCGATTGGAGTTGATAATAGTATACGGCTTGATAATTTCTGCAACAACTTTAGAGTTGAAGTGATTCGACTCAATGAAGATGACATTGAGTTTGATATGATTGGTATCGATGCAGCTATTGCCAATTCGTTCCGGAGGATCCTTATAGCTGAGGTCTGTGACTTTTCAATCTACCTCTTTTCAGTGCTAAAGTATGCTGTGTTAGCTTGTTGTATGTCATCTCAGCTGGTGGAACTGATTATGCTTGCAGGTTCCGACAATGGCCATTGAAAAAGTTCTCTTTGCAAATAACACATCTGTAGTCCAAGATGAAGTTCTTGCCCATAGGTTGGGCCTTGGTCCAATCAGTGTTGACCCGAGGCTCTTTGATTATATGTCAGGTTTGATGCATATATATATATATATTGATTGATTGATAGTTTATCTTCTGGAGTAGAAAAGGAAGGGAATTTATGGAGTTTGCCTTGGGGCACTTTGTAATTCTTTGTTTTGGTCACTTTTTCATTGTAGAAAATGACCAACCAAATGAAAAGAACACCATTGTTTTCAAACTCCATGTTAAATGTAAAAAGGGTTCTCCGCGTATTACAGGTACGCTTTGGTGCTTTATGCGTAAAACATGAAGCCTTTTGACTAAAAAGCAATTAATCAGTCTTCCCTTTTTAGCTTTGTTTTGTTTCTGATGATGTTTGATGCAGTTAAATCGGATGAATTGAAGTGGTTGCCTAATGGGAGTGAACTGCTTAAGGAATCAACTCCAAATTCAGATTCATCATCAAAACCTGAAACTTACACTTACTTCAGTTCCAGCCAAGAGAGCGTTCCAGAATTTGTCAAGAACCCTATAGCCCCTAAGTATCCAGATATTATTCTTGCTAAACTTGGTCCTGGGCAGGTATTTTTCACTTTCACAAGCTTTTGTTTGTTTCAATGATTGCACATAAAACATGTGTTGCTGACAGATCAAGTGAGGTGCTTGTAATTTAAGAAGTTTTTACATACTCTTCTTGTTAGTCAGGATCTGTTTTGAAATTGTTAGAAGTTAATCTAATTCTCATGAAGGTTTCTAGTGTAATAAAGCTCCAGCGTTTGATGCTAGGAAATTGAATTGGAAGCACATGCTGTTAAAGGCATTGGAAAAACACATGCAAAGTGGTCCCCTGTGGCTACTGCTTGGTATCGGATGCTTCCAGAGGTAAGGATAGACGGTAACTGTAGATTTCCTTCTTTTCTAAACATTCTTCATTTTGACTCTATATTGTTACATTTTCTCATGTTTGTGTATATATATGCATTTAGGTTATATTATTGGAGGATGTTGAAGATGACCTCGCTGAAGAACTGAAAAGCAAGTGTCCAGTTAATGTATTTGACATAGAAGATATTGGAAAAGGTGAGGTACATCTGTTCAATATGATTTGTTGTCTGTATGGCATAAATTATGGTAATAAACTTTTCCTCTACAAAAGGGGTTTCGAGGATTCCTTCGCTGAATGTGGATTATATGCCTATAATAGTTGGGTCACTAGCTATTGATTGTGCTGACTGGTTCTGTTTTGATTTGCTTTAGCATGTGAAGTTAGAACATTTTGTTTTAGATACACTTCCTAATGAATAATTTGGCTGCCAAGCAGGTAAGAAAAGGGCAACCGTAGCAAGGCCACGATCTTGCACTCTTTGCAGGGAATGTATAAGAGGTGATGATTGGGAGAAACGAGTGGCACTACGCCGTGTTAAAAATCATTTCATATGTAAGTAAAATGGGGCTACTCCGCATCTTTTGCATGTTATCAAATTACTTCTAGATTTACCTATGATTGATTATATATTTGTATTGATTTTAAAGAGACTTAAGCATAAGCGTATCTTAAGATTAATATGTTCTCCCCTTTTTCTAGTTACCATTGAATCGACCGGAGCATTACCTCCTGAAGTTCTATTTACTGAAGCTGTGAAGATTCTAGAAGACAAGTGCGAACGCGTGATAACGGAGCTTTCATGATGTTTATTTATATATATGTTTTATTTATAAGACCCCTTCTCTATTAGAGTCCAAGTTGATTGTGGAATGATAGGGAAGGATTATTGGTGCCTTTTTTGTTGAATTATATTTATGTAGTTGTAATACAATGATCAATGGTTTGACCTTATGAAGTAGCTAATTCATCAATTTTGCTTTTAGTGGCATCAAAACTGCTAAATGATTGATTTGGTTATTGGCACAGTGATTAGATTTGTGAACCTTTTAGGATAGGAAGAAAGAAACAAGTAGATATTTTTATATTAAAAATTACAATCAAGGAACAAATGTCAAAACAAACAAGTAGTGAAAAGTACTTTGATTTCTGGATTTCTTTTACTCTTCTATTATTCTCATTCAATGTTTTACATGTTACAAATGTTATATATATACAGTCTGTGTAGTTAGGATTGGACTAGTCAGTTGAACTGAAAATTGGTGGTCTGATCGGTTTGATTGCCGGTTCATTTCTTACAACAATTTGTGTAATTGGATAAGAACAGTACACTACTTTCTCATACACTTTAATGGTGTTGGATTCAAGAATGAGATATGAGAAAGAAGGTAGAAAAGGAAAGACACATATGCAATAATGTAAGAATCCAAAGGCAATCTCATTGTCATTTCCAGACAATATCAATGTCCATTGGACCACCTATGGAAAAGAAGACTTTGAATTGACTCCTATCCGTTTTATATCACTCTCCCAATTAATCTTTTGTACATAGAATTAAAATCTTAATGTCTCGAAATAATCACTCCAATAAGCCCTTGAACTTTTTCTTTATTTGAATAAACCCTTAAACTTTAATTGCTATTAATTAAAGGCTTATTTTACAAATAAGTACCTAAAGTATATCAACTTTTTTTTTAGGTATCTAAAGTATTTTTTTTGTCAAAATAAGTACTTAAACTATACTTTTTGATCAAAATAAGTACTTAAAGTATTTTTTGATCAAAATAGGTACCTAAAATATATTTTTTTTTCATCTAGGCTTTGGAAACTTGACATGTAGCATTGATTAAAAAATATATTAGGTACTTATTTTGACAAAAAAATATACTTTAGATACTTATTTTAACAAAAAATATTTTAAGTACATATTTTTGACCAAAAAGTATACTTCAGGTATTTATTATGACAAAAAATACTTTAGATAGTTAAATAAAAATGTTGGTATCTTTTTAAGTACTTATTTGTGATATAAGCCTTATTTAAAGGTTAAGAGCTTATCGAAAGTAAAAAAAAATATAAGGACTCATCTAAACTAAAGTGAAAAGGTTCAAAGGTTTGTTTAGTATATTAGTATTTTCCTAAAAAAGTAAAACTTTTGTCTCAAATCATTTTCTTACTTTGAATCTTATATATTGATTAACGATTTTTTTATCGTTACTTATTTACATCCTTCGTACCAAACAAAACCTTACTTTATACAACTAACCAACTAAAAACGTAGATAATAAAACATGACAAAGACAATCAAATAGATACATAAATTATAGGTTAACAATGAAATGACAAATCTGGTTCTTGTGTGTTAGTAGGAACATAATTAATTAATTAGGTATTTTGGCAAATCCGATTTATGAAATTTGAGAGAAAAAAAAGTTGTTTTGTTCTCATTTCAACAATAATACAATAACCTTAAGGGTCCTCTTTTCATTGATTATGAGCAATCTAGACACCACCATTTTAATACAAAGTTTTCACATGTTAATCTCATATGATTCATGCCGTGTATCAACCAACAACATTCATATTTTCTTTCATTTAAAGGGTTTTTTTATTTTATTTCTTGATGATATATTTTATTAAATTTTATGAATATTTAACCGACACATAAATAAAAAAAACTAATAAAATTTAAAAGTTCAAGTTTTATAAATATACAATATTTTTAATAATTTAAAGGTGATTACAAGATAATATATGTTTAAGTCTTATAAATATACAATTAGTGCAGGATAGGTAAATAACAAATAATTATCAATCTAAAAACAATATCAGTCAGAGCTCAAATATTTAACCTTTTTCTCCCAAGTACATACATTATTAAGATAAACTCAATCAAACTTTTATCGTTGTTCTTTTTTTATCTTTAATTAACTAACTTAAATATCAGAAAGCATCTTAAAACATAACTTCTACGTTAACAAATATATTTAAGGATTTATATTCCACACGCACGCGGTATAAATAAAAAACTTCACAAACGCCTTAGTTTTAGGGTTTAAGATTAAAATTTTATAATTTAGATGTTATGGATTTAGAATGCAGGGGTTGTGGTTATAATTTAGAGTTTGATGTTACTATTTAAGGTTTAAATGTTAGAGTTTAAAGTTTAGGGTAACATTGTTTGGGGTTTAGATTTTAACATATAACCCTAAATTCTAACCACAAACCATAAATTCTAAACCACTAAACCTAAACTTCTAACCTTCGAATCCAAAAATATAATTTTAAACCTTAAAACTAAGACGCTTATGATTTTTTTATTTCCACCGGTTGTGTACGAAATAATTACCCATACTTAGTATATTGAAAATGGAAGTATATGTAAAAGTAGAGGTGGCAAACGGGGTCATTCGCTTCGGTTTCAGTTAGGATCATTTCGGGTCTGATATTATTCGGTTCAAATTTAGTTTCGGTTCGGTTTTAGTTCGGGTCATTTCAGGTTGGTTGATTTTTGGTTCGGTTATTTTTTGTTCGTTTGATTTCGGTTCGGGTCAATGGGAGATCAGTCGATTTTAATCGAGTTTTAGGCCGATCAGTTTTTTACACCCTATATATAGATTTATAAAGTCAATGTATTTAACTTTTTGGTGAATTGTGTGGTTGTTCATATCCTATCTTTATTTCTTTCTATTAATATATTTTCTATATTTTGGGTTGTCTTTGGTTCGGGTCTATTCAGTTCGGGTTTATTCGGTTCGGGTCTATTCGGTTCAGTTGAAAATCGGTTCGGGTCCATTTCGGTTCAACTAAAACTCGGATCAGTTTCGGTTCGGTTTGTTTCGGTTTCGGATTATCATGTTCGGATAGATTTCAGATCTTAGTAAATCGGTTCAATTTTCGGGTCTCGAGTCAAGTTTACCATATCTATATAAGAGAGAGAGAGAATAAAGTATATAGACCTAGTATAATTGGTCGGTCCAAGACAATTTGGACAAACAAAAGTACTTTCTACACCATGCTCATTATGACTTTCACAAAAAACATAATCAGGACATTGAAAAACTTTACCAACCCCAAAATAAAAGGAGTTTAATTTGCAGTGAATACTAAATATCAAATTCAACCAAACAAAAGAGATCCACTTAAACATCTTGGACAATGTAGGAAATGGAACCAACAACCTAAAATATATATTTATGCCAAAATAATGTCACACGTATTATGTTGGTGGATGATAAAATAAATTAAATAAAATATTTATTTGGAAATATAATTTGATTAGTGGAAAATTTGTATACTTATCACTATTATTTTATAATATTTTAAATTTATTAATTGAATTGATATTCGATTAATTTATTAAACCGACTTTAATCATATTAATATTGTATTTATATTCAATATATTGGTGGTAGATACTAAATTTTTTTACGATTATATTTGTTTTAAGGTTTAAGAATTTAATTTAGGGTTTATAGTTTAAAATTTAGGGATAATTATTAGAATTTAAGGATTAAAAATTAGAGTTTAAGTTTAAGATAGCGTAAGAGATTTAAATTTTAATCTATATACATTAAATTCTAACAATAACCCTTAAACTCTAAGCTTTCAATATCCTACCTTATAAATTGATTCCTTAACCATAAAATTAAGATATTTATAAAAACTTTTAATTTAGGCACGGTTTACAAAATAATTACCAATTACTGGTAGATAACTGTCCACTCTATTTTTTTTTTTTTGCAATAGTTAAAGAGAGGGCCCACCTCATCTGAATCTTAGCCGTCTGATCAGATTATTATAAGGTAATGAAGTGACGGTCCATGATATGACCATACATTTTCTCATCATCAACAAAAACTACAACCCATAAAAAGCTAAAAGCAAGGTTGTTGTTTCATGGAATGGACCACCCGGTTTTAAAGTACTCCCATACAAAGGGACACCCTACTCTAGCCCCTAGCCTTTGGTCCTAAAATAAGAAGAAGAAAAAAGGCATTTTTCACTAAAATAAGTGAAAAATTAAAGTTTTTGTTTGAAGAATATGTTTGTTGAAGTCGGATATCTTGTAATTCGTTTTTATAAAATTTTATATTTAATATTAAAAAAAAGTTTAAAGACTACTTGTTTTTAATCCGTCTTCATGAAAAAAATGAAGACTACTTGCTTCCAATGCTCGTCATGAGTGTCGGCAAGAGTAGATTATAAGATGAACGCGTGGCGCAAAACTTGCAACATCAAAGTCCATGGATTGCAAGCAGCAGGTCTTTAATTTTTTTTTTTATGAAGACGAATTGTAAGCAGGTCGTCTTTAAGATTTTTTTAATATTAAATTTGAAATTTTTATGAAGACAGATTGCAAAAGATTTGATTTCAATAAGTATTGTTTAAAGTGTTATAGATTCAAAAATAATTAAACAAGTTTAATAGGTTAAAAATTAAATTTTTTGGATACAATATCTAGCCAATTTCGCCTTGGTTTAAGTGTTTAATTCAATTCATCTTTAAATTTAATAAAAAATTTAGGCATAAAATTAAAAATAGCCCTCAATATTTGACCTTTTGGTCACTTTAGCCCTTATTTTTTTGTTGCAAATAATCACTTAACGTTTTATTTTCGTTTAAATTTCACTCTCGTTGGATGGAAACCGTTAGTCAACTAACGGTCAACGTCTGAGACTGACGTGGCATGTCTGCATGGCATGGGGAAATGACGTGGCTATGCCACGTGGTACTTTGCTGATGTGGCATTTTTAAAAATTAAATATATTTTTTAAATTTAAATATTTTTAACCAATTAGATGATGCCGTGTGGTACTTTAGCGACATGACATCATCCGATTAGTTAAAAATATATAAATTTTTTTAAAAAATAATTATTATATATGTATATTTTAAAAAATAAAATATCTTAAAATTTTAAAATATTTCCAAAATAGTCCCAAAATTTCTAAAACCTCAAATTCAGTCACTCACGCCGGTGTTGGTTGTGTTGCCGGCAACGAAGTAAAGCGCCCTCCCTTCGTTGAACTACCCACACACTGTTCGTCGTCCATTCTACCGTCGTTCGTCGCGAATCGTTCAAATAAATCATTCGACGATTTTATTTTCGTCTGTGTTTCACACGACGTCGGTAATTTTCCATCGACGGAATGATAGGATAAATGATCGTGATGGTCCGGCGATCGATGTGACAATTGGATGCGAACTCGGCTCAAATCAGAATTTGGGTTTGAGGAAGTTAGAGATTTTGAAATTTAGGGGCTATTTTGTGAAATATATAAAATTTGGGGCTATTTTTTAATAAATATTTTTTAAAATATATATTTTTAACCAATTGGATGATGCCACGTCAATAAAGTGCCATGTGGCATCATCTGATTGGTTAAAAATATTTATTTTTTAAAAAAAAAATTATTTATTTAATTTTAAAATGCCACGTCAACAAAGTGCAATGTGACATCGCCCATTATCTCCTCATGCCATGCAGACATGCCACATCAGCCTCAGGCATCGAACGTTAGTTGATTAACGGTTTTCATCCAACGAGAATGAAATTTAAACGAAAATAAAATGTTAAGTGATTATTTGCACCAAAAAAAGAATAAGGTTAAAGTGAACAAAAGGTCAAACATAGGGGACTTTATGCGAAAAATTTAATGTGATTATAATTTTCGATACATTTAACATCCTAGAAAGGTAAGAAAGAGGGCTTTATGAAAAAAAATATAGAAATAATAGATAAATAAAAGGGTAGGAATTAACATGTAATGTGTGCATTGATAAGATACATTACGCTCTCAAAGAGAGATACAATGTTTAACTTCGGAGATGACATTATTGAGAGGGTAGCCTCGTACCTCGAACATGGACCGTAAGACATACATGCATGTTACAAAAAGAAAGAATAAAAGTAACGAGATTTATCGATTGAGTTTAATTTTGTTAATATTTTTTTAATAAATCATAAATTTAATCATAATCTTACTTAAAAGGCGGGAATGTGAGACTTTAAAGAAAAGAAGGAGAGTGCTCCTAATATGTTTAAAACTCATAACTTAAAAAAATATAAGAGAATAAAAATGAATAACGATTACTGTTAACTTTATTAATATTATCTTTAATATAATACGCATAAAGATATAAAATTAAATATGCTTAAACGATTAATGTTTAATCTGAATTATATAAAAAATTATCTAATAACTAACAAAAGCATAAGATTGCAGATGAGAGATGACAGGTTGGAGTTGGAGAGCCTTTAAAAGTTTTAATTTTTTTAAAGAGATTTGTTGTTCTTTTAAGAACAAACAAAATGCATGCATTTGAAATAATTGAATCAAACCCCCCACCCCACTCTCTAAAACAATGAAACCCCCAAAAGGCATTACTTTAACTTTGACCCTCTTCTCTCTATCTATATATCTATCTATCTCCTTTAATGGTAGACCCACATACTCTCTCTCTAAAGCTTATTTTTTCCCTTGTATATCATAAAGTCTTTCTCTTTCTGTCTTCCTTTCTTTACACTCTCTCCGCATATTTTCTGAGAAGCCAATCTTTTTTTAATTCATTTTCTTTTAATCTCTCTATCAATAGTTGTTAGTGAGTGAATAAGAGAAAGAAAGTTGCCTTATTTCTTCTCCACTGCTGAAGCAAAGGCCTTTCTGCTGTAGCTGGTTTTGTGATTTCCTTACTGGCATTTTTTATCCAAAGATGGGTCTTTTGTTTCTTTGAGAGATCTGTAAGAACTCTTTCACTTTTGTTCTTATATATTTTTTTTGCTATGAATGAAAGCATTTTTTGCTCTGATTTTATTGATTTATTGCACCCTTTATTTTGATACCCTTTTTACCACAATGATTTTTTTTCAATTCCTTTTCCTTGTTGCCTTTTTGGAGATGATTTGGTTCTTTATGCAATTCTCTCTGTTGTTATGTGGTTTTCTGTTTATCTGTGAATTCATATGGATTTGAGTGGTTTGGTACTTTGCTTAGTCTTGAAAAGGCTGTTGTATGATTTGGGTTTGATGTTTTATTCATGGATCATCTAAATTTTGATGTAATAAATCAAGCTACTGGTTGTGGTTTGTAGACTTTCATTTAGGTATATGTATGTATATATCTGACTATCTCATGACTGAAAACTTTGTTTGCAGGTGGTAATTTTCTGTTCTTTTCTGTTGTAAAATCAGTTTGTAGATGGAGTTGAAGGGGAAAGTAACTAGGATCGGTGGTGGAGGTAACCGGGCGTTGATAATTGGGGGAAACTAATGAATTTGTATAGTCTAACCTGTGTAACAAGTTTGCGATCTTTCGATGGCCTCCATATCTAGTGACAGGCCTTCCCTGGAAAAGCCAAAGAAGCCATTTGGTAGCCAAACTGCCAAAGGGAACTCTAGTCGGCCTCCTCCTATACAGATCACACAGATGAGCAATTTGGAGCCAGTTACTCCAAGGATAGTAGACCCCGTTGATTCCTTGACAAAGAAAGTAGATTCGAGCCTATCATTGAGTGACCCGAAAGAAGTTCCGAATCATGTTAGTTCTGAAGTGAGTCAGAATGATGGATTACCCGAAGGTTCCGGCGAACAAGAAAAGAAAGCATCGGAACATGGAATTAATCCGGCTTCAGCTAAATCCAGTGATGGGGCCAACAGCCTTGCTAAGACTAGTGGAAGTGCCAAAGCCAGTGATCATCCCGATCGTATCGAGAGTGGTAAGAGCAGTATTTGCAGAGGTAGCACGAGCAGCGATGTGAGCGATGAAAGCACATGTAGTAGCTTTAGTAGTAGTATCAACAAACCTCATAAGGCAAATGATATAAGGTGGGAAGCCATACAGGCTGTCCGAGCAAAAGACGGTTTGTTGGGTTTGAACCATTTCAGATTACTGAAGAGATTAGGCTGTGGGGATATCGGAAGTGTCTATCTTTCAGAATTAAGTGGAACAAAGTGTTATTTTGCAATGAAGGTGATGGACAAAGCATCTTTAGCAAGTCGAAAGAAACTTCTTCGAGCTCAAACAGAGAGAGAAATACTACAATCCCTGGACCATCCCTTCCTTCCGACATTGTATACCCATTTCGAGACCGATAAATTTTCATGTTTAGTGATGGAATTCTGCCCCGGGGGTGATTTGCATACTCTAAGACAGAGACAACCAGGGAAGCATTTTACTGAGCTAGCAGTGAAGTATGGGAATTCCTCCTACTTATATAACATCTATTGCTTTAGATTTTGATCGAGTTTCTAGTATTACTGTATTGCCATTTCGCGTTATAGGCATATGAACCAATATACTAATGAAAATAGGATTGAATCAGCATGTGCCATATAGGTTGGCCGACCATACTAACATAGACTTCATTATGTTCCTTTTTACGCATGGATCTGTTTCGTAGAAAAATTGATTCAAAGTTAAAGGTCGAGTTGAATATAACGACAACTTTACGTTTCTGATTTACTTAAAATGATTAGTTGTTTATACAATAGGTTGAAACCAACTTCTGATATTCATTGCTACGCCTTCCTTCAAACATACAGGTTCTATGTAGCAGAGGTTCTCCTTGCTTTAGAATACCTCCACATGCTAGGCATTGTTTATCGTGATCTCAAGCCTGAAAATGTTCTTGTTCGAGAAGATGGACACATAATGCTTTCAGACTTTGATCTTTCACTCCGTTGCGCTGTCAGTCCAACACTGGTCAAGTCATCCACACCTGAGTCTGACTCCTTGCGAAAGAATCCGGTTTATTGTGTACAACCTGCTTGCATCCAGCCAGCATGTGTGGTCCCTACGACATGTTTTTCACCTCGCTTCTTTTCATCCAAATCCAAAAAAGACTGCAAGCCGAAGAATGAAATAGGGAACCAAGTCAGTCCATTGCCGGAGCTTATTGCAGAGCCGACGAATGCTCGTTCCATGTCGTTCGTGGGAACCCATGAGTACTTGGCTCCTGAAATTATCAAAGGTGAGGGGCATGGAAGTGCAGTCGATTGGTGGACTTTTGGGATCTTCTTGTATGAGCTATTGTTCGGTAAAACTCCTTTCAAAGGATCCGGGAACCGAGCAACTCTCTTCAATGTTGTAGGGCAACCCTTGAGATTTCCGGAATCACCGGTAGTAAGTTTTGCAGCAAGAGATTTGATAAGGGGTTTGCTGGTCAAAGAGCCACAGCATAGGTTGGCATATAAGCGAGGCGCAACCGAGATCAAACAACACCCCTTCTTTGAAGGCATAAATTGGGCTTTAATCCGTTGTGCAAGCCCCCCGGAGATTCCAAGACCGACCGAGTTTGAACGGATTCCAGTCACCACATCATCAGCCGGTGATAAACCTGCTGCTCCTGCTGCCAAGGATCAGAAAAACTATCTGGAATTCGATTTCTTTTAATTATTGCCAGAACCATTTTCCTGTTTGTTTCCTTTTTTTTTGTTTTTTCGACTCGAGAGAAATGTAGAGTTGTTCAAATGTTGATGATGTGCAAATTAAGATTTCTAGAATGATAAATGATCATATGCTTGGTGTCCTATATTTCAAATTTGGATTTGCATAATGAAAAACATCATGTTTGTTCTGCATTTTTTTTCCATGAGAATTGCAGTATTGCTTAAAAGGTTAGTCTTGATTGACAATTTCAAACATGAACATGCCGTAAAAACAATGATACGTATACGATGCGAATATACTCATATACAAGTACAAATACTAACTCTTAGTTTCATAAATATAATCATGCACAAAGCAAGCTCTGGTCTCTACACTGCTCCATTTTTGGGGGGGCCATGCTACTGATAGCACAGCTGCTTAACCAGCCCATTTTGAGACGGCTTGAATTATCTCAAGGTTTGAAACTTTTAGAACCTATTGCAATGGTAAGATGTATTGTACTTTTAAAAATATAACATATGTTTAAATCTTGAAAAGGACATTTTAAGAAGAGATAACTCGAAATCCCGAATAAGAACCCTAAAATAGACCCGGAGGATACCAAATGAAAAGGTGTTGAACTCCTTTGATAGTCTTGTTCTACCAAGAAACTGAATTGTCCTGACGAATACCAAGACTGATTGAACTAACTTACATTACAAGCAAAGCAATATCTTGTTCTCATTTACTTAAATCATTAAACCAATCATTTATGAAAATGTTTTCTTCTCTTTTTTTATTGCACTTTGTTCATTTTTAAAAAATACAAAGATAAATCCTTTATGATTTTTTTCTTTTCATGTCATCAGTCCACTCAAAGTTAATTTTCATGTAACTACTCTTTTCGGTGTTTACATGTAAAAAAGTGAAGACTAATCCTTGAAAAATATGACATAAAAAAGAAAAAAATTAAAATAAATAATTTTATTGGTTAAGACTATAAATGACTTTATGAGACAGATTTATATAATAATTTTTCTGTTTTTATCCCTAGAATCAAAATCAGAAAAAAATCTTAAACTTATATTTAATCTTTTTATTTGCTTGTTTAGCTTTCTAAGAGTGTAATAGTGGTTACTTGAGCAATTTTTTAAAATTAAAAATATATCATATTATCTAATTTAACCAAGTCCGTATTATTTAATTGGCTTATAACTTAAATAAGTATTTAAAATATATCAATTTTTTTATTTAGGTATTTAAAGTATTTTTTGATCAAAATAAGTACTTAAAGTGTATTTTTTGGTCAAAATAAGGTACCTAAAGTACTTTTTCGTCAAAATAGGTACCTAAGCTATTTTATAATCAATGTCATGTGTCAACCTCTAGGAACTTGACAGAAAAAAATATATTTTAGATATCTATTTTGACCAAAAAATATTTTAGGTACTTATTTTGACCAAAAAATACTTTAAGTACCTAAATGAAAAAATTAGTATATTTTAGGTACTTATTTATAATATAAGCCTATTTAATTAAAGGAATAGACTTTCTATAAAAAAAAAAAATAGAAAGCTTCAACTTTCAAATACGCAAAGAGTATAGGGGCTGGAAAGGAAATTAAACCTATATAAAAAGATTTGTATTTAACACATCTAGATATCCTTTGTTTTGGCTAACCATCTAGATATCCTTTGACCATGGAGTATTTCTCAAAATAATATCAACGAATTAAAAACAAAACAAAAAATGTTCGTCACGTGCACCTATTTGTAATTGGATAATTATTTGATATATGGAAACTTTAGTTTCTATAAGCGCCTTAGTTTTATGACTTAGAGACTTGGTTTAAGGTGTAGGGTTTAGCGGTTTAGGTTTAGTAGTTTAAAATTTAGGGATTGTGAATAGAATGTAGTGTTTAAGGTTAGAATTTAAGGTTTATAAGTTAAAACCTAAATCATCAACATATTATCCTATAACCTAAACTCTAACCTCTAAACCCTAAATCCTAACCCCTAAATTCTAAACTCCTACACCTAAGTCCCTAAACCTTAAAACTAAGGTGCTTGTGAAAACTAAAAATTTTCACCGCTAGTATATTGGATATAAATCCTTTGTAATTTTCTTGGGTTACACACCTATTTGTATTTAATATTCAATTTAAAATTAAGAAAACATGGTGTACATGATTTAAGGGGAATAAAATTAGGCAGCCATGATTTAAGTGAATTAAAAAACAATGTTATCTTAGCATCTAGTAGTGCACACCTTTATGATCCATCATCAAAGTCAACAAACACACATGCAATTTACTATTATATCGAGATTTATTAAATTTAATTCGATTGCTATTATTATTAACATAAAATATATAAAATATAAAATAAATATGTTTAAACGTTCAACATTTTTAAGTTTTTGAGTAAAAAAGAAACTGTATAGTGTAGGCTTTGTATCAAAATTATATGTTCAAAAAAATTATTTCTGCATCTTATTCTTGAGATGACATATTATGCACTATATAAATATAATTTGGATATATATATATATGATCCGCAAGCTTTTATTAAGGGATTTTTATATATATTAGTCGTAAAGTCTTTAAATCTTATTTATAGAATTGAAAAAAGTTATGAACAATGTTAAGAAATATATTTCTTAACATTGTTCGTAATTTTTTTAAAAAAATCTACGAATAATAATTCGTATAATATTATCAAAAATAAAACTTTGACAATGGTATCTTGATAAAAATACGTACACCTTACAAAATCAAAAGTGTAATGTTATTACTTATTAGCATCCTCCAAGAAATTAATCAATCACTAATTTAAAATCTCAATATATTCTAATACCTTTTGGAGATGCTTATTGAATGCACCTAATTAATTAATGACCCCCAAAACGAATATAAACTTTTAGATCATCTACTAACGGCTCATTTAAAAAATGTCTTTTTTTTTTAATTTTGAAAGGATTCAAACTTAAATCTCTTCCATTAATGATTAAAAACATTTCTACGTTTATTTTTAAATAATTTTTTATAAGTATAATTGTTTGGCTCGAACGATCAACTGAATACGTCAAGAGGTGTGAATTGGCCTTTGAATGAAATTGGTGGAAGTAAAAAAAATTAAAAATTTGCACAATGATCTATAGTGGTTCAATTTCTCAACCAAGTATACCTCCACTACCTTAGCTCACCACTTACGGTTTTTCGCAAATTCACTAATTTATCTTTCCTTTTTCAAGGCTCAAGAAAATAACCTTTATAAATCCTCAAAGCTTATACCCAAAGCTTTGAAACACTCTCACAAGGAGAATGTAAATTTAGCAAACAATGAAAACCTACACAAGGTAAAAGTGTTTGCAAATTTAAGTTCTCACCCAAAACTTAACACTTGAGCAAATATAACAATTAAGCTCACAAGTGTATTCTAATGAAAAAAATAAATTTTACAAGCACAAAACACTTTCTCTATACATGAATGTTGGCAATGATGTTTTCTTGTTGTTCCATGGCTGCTTGAAGCTCGCTTTTAAACTCTCTAAGGAGTTCTTGACCGTTACTAGTCGTCGGGGTTGATTAGAGCCGTTGAGGACTTAATTTTCAACATTAAATGCATTTTTAGACATCTCGGTATCGGTACGCGGGTCTCGATATCTACCTTAAGAAGAAAGAGTTGTTACAAGCAATTAATGCAGGGCGTATCGGTACTCGATACTGAGTATCGATACGAGCCCTTGCATATCGGTACGAGTTTGGCCATATCAGTATGAAGGTTGGCTACTGAAAATTGTCAAAACTTGGGGAAACAAAGGGCATATCGGTACACATACTACTATACCTGTACAGGCTGTTGCGTTTACGAGGAAGACCGTACCAGTACTTAAAGCCTGTTTTTTGACATTTATGCTATTTTGAAAGTATTTAAACATGTCAAAAACATTTTGAAAACCTTTCAAACATAAACTTTTGAAACATTTTTACAAATTAGTTTAAATCCAAAAACAGTTTCCATTTAAGTTATATCAAAATCATTATCTTAACAATCTTCCATTTTTGATATAACGAAACAACTTGAAAAATTAATTTTGTAAAATAGTTTAAATCTAAAAATATTTTTTATTTAAATTATATCAAAATTAATATCTCAACAATAATAAATTATTCAAGATAAAACCCAATTATTCAATGTAACATAGTAATCTTGTCACTAAATTTAGAAGTTTTTGATAAGGACGAAGCGTAACGGTTTCGACTCTCTTAGTTAAACGGTTAAATTTTATTTTTAAAATATTAATAATATAAACTATTTAACCCTTTGAATAAACGAAAAAAATACATTTTTGACCCCTCATAAAAGTTAACGATTTAATTTGAACTCTATAATAGAATTTTTAACTTTTTGATCCAAAATTTTATAATTTTATCTCAAATTTCTAAATTCAGTTTTTGACTTCGTCCCAAATTATTCCCATTGGTTTAATATTATACCAATTAATATATTTATTGAATTATATATATATATATATATTCCCTAATCCATGAACCATAGGCATTTAATTAAATCAAAATGATAGAATTACTTTGTCAACCCCCCCCCCCCTTACATCGTTTCGTTGCATGGAAAAAGAGAGTGGCCCTTTTTGATACTTTTGAGAGCATTTCAAAGAATCAAAGTTTTTAATGCATGCCATTGCCATTGATGTGAAAAGAAAGAAAGAAAGAAAGAAAGAAAGAAAGATGGTGAGAAAACAAAAGTGATGTATGATGCTTATGTTCACACGAAGAAACCATTATGGACCCACTCCTGTGGGTGTGATGGAGTCCGAATTTGAGGCAAGGAACAAAACTAAATCTTAAAGGGTGAGCATAAATTCATGATTAATTTATTTTTAATATATATATTAGGGATAAGATCCGATTACACAGTATAAAAGTTTTTAGTTTTACACGTTTTTTTTGGATGGGTGGAACGGATGAATGAGATTAACAGTAGAATATGTGAAGATTATCACTTGAAAAAAAGTAAGGAATTAATCTTAACCATTCATTTTCCCCGTCTAACGATCCAAAAAACGTTTAAAACTTAAAAACTTCTGCACTGTGTAAGTGGATCCTAACCATCCATCTACCTTCATCCAATGGTCCAAAATAGATCAAAGGCAAAAAAATTGGTGCCTGGGGGCAAGATCCCCTCCCACATTTAACGTGGGTTCATCCTTGTATGTGATCAACAAACAGTAAAATATGTGAAGATTATCACTTTGAAAAAAAGTAAGGAGTTAATCTCAACCATCAATTTCTCCCATCTAACGATCCAAAAAACGTTTAAAACTTAAAAACTTTTACACTGTGTAAGTGGATCTTAACCATCCATCTACCTTCATTTAATGATCCAAAAAATATGTAAAACTTTCAAATTTTACTTAGTGTTAGAGGATTATATATATATAGAACAAAGGCAAAAAAAATGGTGCCTGGGGCAAGACCACAAGAGCCCATCCCACGTTTAACGTGGGTTTGTCCTTGCATGTGGTAAACAAACAATAAAATATGTGAAGATTATCACTTGGAAAAAAAAAGTAAGGAGTTACTCTCAACAATTCATTTCTCCCATCTAACAATCTAGAAAACGTTTAAGACTTAAAAACTTCTGCATTGTGTAAGTGGATCCTAACCATCCATCTACCTTCATCCAATGGTCTAAAAAATATGTAAAACTTTTAAGTTTTACATAGTGTAAGAGGATCATATATATAGAGAACAAAGGCAAAAAAAATTAGTGCATGGGGGCAAGACCGCAAGAGCTCCTCTCACGTTTTACGTGGGTTCGTCTCTGCATGTGGTCAACAAACAAGGATAAATCGAAGAGTGTTTGGGAGCAATTGTATTCCTTAAAACTTTTAATTTTTCATATATAATTTAAATGTTTATTTGTATGTTGTATTGGTGATCTAATTCTACACCTCTAAAATTTTATAATTTACACCCTCTAAATTTTTAATATATTTTTAAAAAGAAGTTTACTCCTCTAACATGATATCTTACCACGTTTCTATCAACAAATGAGAGTAGAAGACACATGTAGTTTTGATCAGTGATGAAGCTACAATAAGGGTCGAGAGGCTGTACCCCCAATTTTTTTATATTAAAAAATTTAATGGTATTTTAATCTATTTAAACCATTATTTTTTAAATTTCATTATATTTTATCCTTTCATTTTTTATAATTAATTATGCTTTAACACCGTTAATCATAATTCTTGGTTCCGTCCTTGATTTTGATATAGTACAGAATTTGGTCACATGCATGGAATTGTTCATTTAACCTTAAATTTGTAAAGTTTTCACTTTATAAAATGATAAAAAATCACTATTTAACCCCTCCTAATTTGATAAAATTATTCTTTTAATCCTTAAAATTATAAAACTTTCAGTTAATAAAAGATAAAATTTCTCTTCAACCTCAAAAAAAATTACAATTCAATTTTGACCAACACTAAAAATTTTCTGACTTATAAAGGTGGAGAACATGGAACCCTAATAAGTCCAATAGATGTGAAATATAGTCACATGAACACTTAGAAAACATTGGCTAGGTTAAGAGATTTTTCTGAAATATATAATATAATTCAATAAATATATTAATTGGTATAATATTCACATGATACATGTGAAAGTTTGATGATTGAGCCAGTGAGGAAGCAACACATGGAAACATTCTCAATAGTTGCGTTGATTATTGAAACTTGGGACTTGTTCCTTTTCTTTATTTTTATATGGTTTAGTTATCTGATCTGCACATATGTCTCAGATCTCTCTCTCTTTGTTTGGTAAACAGAATCAAATCAGTTCCATGTTCAAAACCAGTAGGTTATGGATGAAACTCCAAAGAAACTTCCTTCCTGTGCATGCAATACGAAAGATTGTTGAGCGTTCTTTATATATATATTGGATCTATTTACACGGTATAAAAGTTTTTAAGTTTTACATATTTTTTGAATCGTTGAATTAGTAAAATGAATGACTGAGATTAACGGTAGGATATGCGGAGATTATCACTTGAAAAAAAGAAGGAAAGGAAGAAGTTAATCTCAGCCATCCATTTCACCCATCCAACGATTCAAAAACGTATAAAATTATAAGTTTTACATGATATGTAAGTTGATCTTAATCCATATAGATATATCTGTATAATATAGTGATGGGGTATAATTCTATGTATCAATAAAAATTTTAAAAAAGAATTTTACTTAATTTTATTTCTAATGATGTATTATTATTTAATTTACTGATACATAAAATAGCATACAAGCATCGTTTGATTTATTAATAGTGTGCTAAACTTTATGCAAGTGTGGTGTGATTTTAATAATGAAATTAATCCATATTACCTTTAGTTAAATGAAAAAAAAAATCAGACCACACTTGCATACAGTTTCGCGCACTATCAATAAATCAAACGATATTTAATTTTATGTGTTACCAGTAAATTAAATAATAATACATAAAAATAATTCATTTGAAAATCATAATTAATTTAATAAAATAGAGTAAACGATTAATTATAAAATATATTTATTCTCATGGGTGAGTATTAAACCTCTAACTTTTTCGCTAAAATTGTGAAAATATATTTTGTAATAAAAATTTAATAATATATATTTAATAAAAAAGGTATCTTTATGCCTACTTTGATCCCTTAATAATATTTATAACCTCTTCCATAGTAACCAATATTGAGAATCAACTTAGGGTTTAATTGCATGGCTTAAATTTTATCACCATTCTTATTGGTTTACATATGATAAAGACAAACCAAAGATAGTTTACAAGAGTGGGGATTTACACACAAAAACATAAATGAAAATATTACAGGAATTAATTGGTCTAGTTGAATGAGACACTAGATTTCTTAAGCAAGATTAGATATTTGAATTCTGACGTAATAAATAGAACAAATTGGATTGAGAGGGAGAATTACCTCTATAATAGACATCTGCAGTGTCCGATTCAAATTAGTCTCTCAATGAATTAGATACAAATAATTATACTAAAAGAAAATTAAATACTGAAATACGAAATGAAAAATAATTCAAAGGTTAAATCATAAATAAAGCCTAATTCTATAAAAAATACTTTTTAAAAAAATCAAAACCTAACTGGTTTAACTTTTAAATATCCAACACATTCAAAAACGAGTTTGATTCTGAACTGAATCGGAGCTCTTGCATTGCATTTGCATTTGCATCTACCGGGAGATATGTCATGCCAAAAAGGAAAAAGAAAATCTAACGCATAAATACTGTATAGGATATGGTATTTACAAAATATTTTTTCTTTCGTTTTATTTTTAACCATTCATTTCATAAAGCCAAATATGTTTTCCTTTAATAATTACTTCTAAAGCAGCTGCATATTTAGCTTAAATCTTCAAACTTTAGCTATAAAGAGAGCAACAACAAGAACTGAATCGCACTGGAGAGCTATTGTTTTTAGTTAAAGTTTTAGTTTTTCTTTATCAAAGTTTTGTTCTTTATTTTCTCCTTGTTATCTGTGTGAAAGGAAATTGAACTGGAAAGACAAAATGAGCAATGCTCATCAAGAAGCTATCAAGCAATTTCTGTCTTTGATGGAAAATGGTGAGATTAAAGAAAAAAATCGATTATTTTTTTTTTATTTTCGTCTTTGGGTTTATTTTCTTTTGATCTGCAAACTGCTAAAATTTTTCTTTCCTGGGAAATTTGACTAACAGTTGATGAGTAGATGAAGGCGACATTTCGGGTTAGTTTTTTTTTTAATTTTAATTTTTGTAATTGGGTGCTGAGATAAGAAGGTGAGGAATAGCTAGAAATTAGATTTTCATTTCTTTAGTATAAATTTGGCAAGTTTCTTTTAATTACTAGAGCTTCTGCTGTGAACTTGATCCAAGTCCCTCTGCTTGGCTTCATGCAATTTCATGTGTTGATTCTGATCTATATATTGCTTGATTTATATCAATTATAAAGCTTTTTGGTTTAATGAAGTTGATTTGACTCAGTTTGGAACTTTGTCTGTTTCTGAGATTTTGCTAGTTTCTGGGGAAAAGTAACATAGTTGTGCAACTTGGAAAATAGTTACAAAAAGCTTAGTTATTACTTCCTTCTAGCATGACCTTTCTGATTAGTTACTGAAACATGTTGCTATCGTCTTACCGATCGTCCAACGGTTAGGTGGTTCAATTGAAATGTACGATCATCCTAAATTATTTGTAGATTAGTTTTTCACGGTTACCTACAAAAGTTCCTGCAAAATAATTTATTTATATATCTAAGAAGAGATGAAAATATTAGTAGCCAAAATAAAGTATCTACAGATATTAACTATACAAGCTGGATATGTTGAAGTTTTAGTATTGGTATAAAGTATCTAGAGCCAAGTCTAGTGCATAGATAAATAAAATACTTAAAACGGTTTTCTTTTCCGCTGCCTCTAATTTTAGTGACATTTGAGGTCCTATTATGAAGGAATTAAATTCTTGAACTATACACGTCTCTGTATAGTTAAATGACTTGCATGTGCTGCTTGATTTACCACAGTATACCTACCTATTATTATTATTCACTTGTCTGGATAGGACGGATGAATATGGCGTTTTACATATGTGGTTTATACAATGACCTGTTGAAGTTTTATTTAATGTTGATTTTCTTGGTTTGTAGAACATGCACCATGGGTATCCAACCGAAACTTTAACGCGGTTTCTCAAAGCAAGAGATTGGAATGTTCAGAAAGCCCATAAAATGGTGAGAATCACCCATTGAACAATGCAAAGAATGAGGCGACGCGCTCAACATTTCAGCTCTCATGTGATTGTTGCTTAAGGCATTTTGCTCGTTCTTACCATCATTTGTGCGTGTATATATGCACACGCATCGTATTGAATAAAGCTTTGCTTGCTTTGGCATGGTTTTTTTTCTGCTTGATCAACTTTGTTAGGATTATGTCCGACTTCTGACACGTTCTTTCCAACTATGCAGATAATGGATTATTCATCCCTCCCACATTTTTGTAGAAAAGAAGCTTCTGGATCCACATGTCGCAGCAACAATGGAACCAACAATGGAATGGTAGATAATTGTTTCTAGCTGGATCACGCTTACCATCAACAGCTTTACAGTTACGTAAAGCAACAAGCTATTCTTAAAGAGACAGGTTCGCCGGTCAGAGAGGGGTCAGTTCATGTAGAATTTCCCGAACCGGATCTAGACGATACTAAAATTGCGCTGACAATCGAATCTGAGTTGCACAAGCTTGCAGATCGTAATTCCTTAAATGGCCTTAAAGTAAGCCGTTAGATTTTAGATTATATTACGAAACTGTTGCCAATATGTTGCAAAGAGACCAGACTTGCAAACTACTGTAGAATGAGAGGCCTTGTATTTCATTTATCAAATGTTACAGCAGAGCTTTCTTGCATCAGCTTGATGCAGATTTGGCAGACGAACTAATTTGGAGTATATGCATTAATGGGAAATTTGCAGTTTCATATCAGTTTATAAATCTTGGTTTTAGAGTAAGTCTTGAACTAGCAAACCGAGACTTTTCATTATATCCGGGGAAGATGATTAATCAGAACACGGAACATGGCCACAGAAGCGTGGTTTTCGGCAAATACCAAACAAAACTCTTGTAGAAACATAGGGAACTCCAAAATATCATTGATATGAACAATGTAAAATACCATCTCACATTTCTAACTTAGCTGTTTATAGCAGCTATAAGCAACAGCAATTGACGCAGCAGCACAAACAAAGGCAAGTGCAGCGTATGTATCTTCAAGCTCCCAGCTCTCAAACCAAGTTGGCTTGGAACAAACCTTGCGAACACCGACACCTTTTCCTCCATTGATAATTGCAATAAGTTTCTTTCCACCATTTTTCTTTTCGGGTGTCAACTTTACGGTTCCCTCGTTAGTGTCCACAATATTCAACTTAAGAGGTAGTGCAGAGTTGTGACAACAAGCACTGTCATTTCCTTGGCAACAGCTTACAAACTCATCTTGTGATCGACAGGAAATTGCGTTCATCTCATCCATTTGTCTTTGTGATTCCTCTTTAGTGCCTTCCTTCTATAGTAGTCTCACCGTTTGCTAGGCGTCTTAGCTCTTGAAATTTCTTCTGTTCTTCTTCGGATAAGCCCATTTGACCCCTAAAATAAACATTTAATTGCCTTATTAATACATAGTAAGCGTGTCAAATTCCGTATACACGCAGACTATTTTTTGTTCGGAAAGAATATAGCCGGGGTACTACTACTATTCACTACACATTTGAGCACCTTCCAGGCCCCGTTTTACATGCATATATCCTGTTTCGAGTCAAATAACCCACTGCAACTTCTATTTCATGTTTGCCCCACCTTAAAGACTAAAGTTTTTGCATATTGCATTCATAATACTCTTTATATTATATTCCATACATGAAACCAACACCAAAAGAAGGATCGGTAATAGCAATAAAACATGCTGATGCCGAAAAAGTTACCTCCATAACTCGTCTATAATTTATCCCTTCCCAATAAGCAATGTAGGTACATCATCAGGAGTAACATACCCATACCTACAAAAAATATATATCTAGTTCTTTTAAATGCTCAGAAAATATATAAAGAAAAAGGAACTAGGCTAGCTTAACTAACAAATTAAGGGAGATTCAACAAAACAGCCACCGGAAAAGAGATCATTCCTACCAGTGTCCCGTGACTTCTCCAGTGATATTTGATCCAAATATGATAACATTTCCTGCATACTTATGCCCCCCAATGTGTGAGCATGGGCTAACAGACACTCTACCTTGAAGACCATGCAAAACTATCTCTTCTTTGAATCTGCTAACCAGTGGAGGTCCACAAACTCCACAACGGCGATCTCGGGATCCATGAGAACAAACGAAAACAAATGACCCTTTAGTTTTTCAGGAGTTCCAGGCAGCCACTCACCGTTCTTGACAAGCACTTCTTCAACCAATGTGTCAACATCAAAATGGGTCAATCTCCTGCATCCTTAGCTAAAAGAGTGATCAGTATCAAGCTTGAAAATTAAGGAAATAAAAGAAAACCTCAAGGGTGCTGCAATAGACCTGTATCTAATCATGTCTGGAAATATTAATACATCTCCATTTGATGTCTCAGTTCCATCGTGGCCCTCACATATTGTCAAGCGGGTCTAAAAGAAGACAAGCAGAAATAGATAATGTAAGCATGATGGAAAGGAAAAACTCGAAAATTTAGGTGATGCTTGATAACAAATTCTCACTACAATCATTCAAACTTCAGGACTAATAGAAGTCCTACAAGACCAGATAAACCAACAACCAACCATCATATGATTTATTTTTTGTCTAACATATGTCATTTTAGGGCCAATCTTTATGTCTGTTCCTGTTGATAAAGATTAACAGTGTAACCAAAAGGGAACACTTTGTGACACAATGTGCTGTCCAAAAACGATATGAAATGCAAGTAATTTTAAATGACCTAGAACCGGAATTGCATGCCTGTATGGGTATTCTTTTATAGATGTATCATGAACATCAAACATAAAAAGTTAGAAACACATATTGAAAGACGGGAATCTATGTTAAACAGCTAAAGCCAAACCTGTACAAACAGAAAGAAAAAAGAAACAAAACAATTTATCTAGTTCCTTCATGATTCATAGGATTATGTTGATTAAGAACATTGAATCCAAACTTAAGATAAGCATGGTGTGTAAACAAATCAAACCCAAATGTTTCTGATTCATAAACCATCAGTAAGAAATGCCAAGTCTACATCGAACGACAAATATGAAGCTGAGAGAACATCAGACTGCAGAGTGCCAAATCACTTTCAAACGCATACAAACTCCGAAACATGATTGTATCCAGGGATTCAAATAGCGGACCGCGACTGCTATATAGCGGTAGCACCGCTGTCCAAAACCGCTATTGTGGAAAATAACGGTCTGCAATAACCGTAATTCATCCGCTATTGTCCGAAATGGCGATAAATGCCGCGACCGAAAACGCGACCACGATTTAAATCCCTGATTGTACCCTTTTAGAGTAATAAAAACCATTAAATTCTGTAATGGCAAATTTGGAACTAAAAAAGGAAGACAGATTGCATACTCATCCAAATCACTCCTAAACACAGCTACTTAACAAACCATTGAAAGCCTAAATGAATCTACTAAAGCTGAACCCAAACATAAGTTAAAATGTGGATTTTAAACTATAAACACAACAAAAGAAATCACATTTCCCTTCATAAGAAACTTTAGAAAACATAACAATGCGACACTAAAATGTCAAAATTGTATCTGAAAAGGTAGCAAAATGCGTTCTTCCAAAGCTCCAAAATCTAAAGCCAATCTATTCATACAGGCAGAACAAAAAGAGCCGATTAAAACCCAAATTAATTATTAAAAATGGATTTAAATCATAAAATAACCACAGGTTTCTGCATTTTGAGATCACTAAAAAGAATCAACCAATTAAGAAAAAAAACAGAAACCCACTTAAATTCACCTAAAAATGCATAAAGTTAAAAAATTTGAAGCTAAAAGAACTAACCAGGGCTTGAGATCTCTCGAATGACAAACCAATCCAAATACAGAAAATAAAGAAAAGCACACCAACCTCTTTTACCATATTAGTCTTCCTGGCCAAAACAGCAGCAGACAACAACCTAGGCAAACGATCAAACTCAGCAGCCTCAATCCTCGGAGGCCAAGCTGTTGGGCTTTTGTAGCAAAGGAAGACATGACGTTCATAGAACTGGACAGTGCCGGAGATTGGACTTTGCTGTCTGAAGTCAGGCCTCGAGAAACCAAACTCTACATCACTGTTACTGGGACTAGCTGTTTCAGCAGCTAGAAGACCCTCGTTTGAGTAACTCCCGGCAGCACTTCCGATGTATGAGTCTTGGAGATAACTGTCAAGGTGGTCTGAAACTGTGATTGGAGAAGAGGACGATGATGGGTTTGTTGGGAAAGTTGATGAGTATTCTCTTTCTCTGCTACTTGACATCATTTCAAGGCACAAAAGATGGTAGAAAGGAAGGGTTTTAGGGGATGGGGAAAAAGGAAGAGTCTTGTTTCAGGAAAATTATTCTTTTTTGTTGGAGAAAGGGATGGTTGGCTTTTGAGAGTGATGAAAGGTTTTATTTTGGAGATTTAAGTTCAGAGTTTCCAGTAGGGATCAAATAGGCGGGACGGGTACACATCTAAAATTTTTATATTTATTATCTATCCATCGAATATAATTTTTAAATCAAAATTCACTCATACGACTACATTCTCAAATCTATCTCCACACTTACTATACAATTGAACACTTGCTACTTAACTCGTACCTGCTTATACTCGCCCGCACCCACTTGCAAGTAATCACTAATATCAAATTATATAAAAATAAACTATAGACTTTTATAGATAAGAGTAAAACTTCAAATACTTTATTGATTAGTCAAGTGCATAAATATAATACATTATACCAGTATAAATTTAACTACATCTATCTAACTAACAATAGGCAACTTAACTAAAATACATTTTCACCGATATAAATTCTACTTAACTACAGCTAACTAACTAAATATAACTAACTTAACTAAAGCATATTTACACTCGTATAAATTCTACTTAACCATACATGTTACAAATTTATAACCTGATTAATTTAAGCTCGATCATAAACCATCATATTTTCAAATTAAATTAATTGAGTTCAAAATCTACAAACTTAAGGGTTAACATAAATTTTAAAACAAACCAAGATCTTAGTACATAAAACACCATAATAAAAGGTATAATCAAAGTCTATAAATATAAGGATTAATTTTGATACACTGTCAGTGTAAAAAAGTTTATACAAGCATGCCTATTTTCAAGCCTAAATATAAAATCTAATTTTTTTACCTTAAAACCCTAAAGATCTAACCACAAACAATAAACCCTAAACTCTAAATTCTAACCATAAATCCTAAATTCTAAACCATACAACTTAAACCTCTAACCTCTAAACCCTAAACTAGAACCCTAAACCCCTAAATAACACCGCTTGTGAAAACTTTATTTTTCACAGCCAGTGTATAGGATAATAATCCTAAATATAAATGCTCTAAAATTCATAAGGTGGGTAGATAGTGGGCGGGCGGATGCAGAGCAAGTAGATGCGGGTGGATACGGTACGAGTAAGGTCTCAAATTCATCACCCACGACGGATATGACTTTTTACATCCACACCCGCTCACTACCCACTAAATCCATACCATTCTTCACCTCAACTAGCGCTGGTGCGGTACAAAATCCGCAAAACTGTACCCGTCTGTCATCTCTAGTTTCGAGTGGCTTGGGAAAGATTATTTTTTTAAGGATTTGTTTTGAAACTTGTGATATTTTCTATATTTTATGTGTGAAATTCCACTTTTTTTCTCCCAAATTATTTTTTTTGTAATTTTCTTGTTTATGATTTTAACTTCAAATTTCTCTGCTAACTCTGAAATTTTAGGATAATTTACAAGTTTTCCTTTGACTCAAGACTTGAGGGTATTAAGTGGACTAGCTTTCATTTGTCAAAATCAAGTACTAAGAGGAAAGGATCAAAAGTCTCTTGCTTTGCTATCCTTGTCATGCAATCAATATTAATCACTAAAAAGGACTCACATGTTGATATCAATAATTGAGATTGAACAACTATCTATGGCACTCTCGCGATACTGACAGATTTTCTCTCATCTAAAGAAGCCCCACTTTAGTCATACTTTTATTTAAAAAAAATTAGATCCACCTGCTTCTCATTGCTCAATCAAAATAAAGCAAATGAGTTTCAGGCATCATTAGCTTAATTTAAGGGTAATGTTTAGCTTGTGAACGATAGTGATTTGTTTATACAATATTGGACATTTCATTAGTATTTTGGGGCACCATTAGCTTAATTTAAGGCAAATGTTTAGCTTGTTAAAATAAGATAAGGATAAGACTTCAATTCTTAAAGTTGGTCACTAACTTAATATGTAATAAATGTAGGTTGCCATAGCCTGGATGCATTCAGTTTGAGGGACCAAAATCATTTAAAGCATAACCTTGTTTATTGCCAAAGGCTCATCAACATCATTGCTGCCACATAGCTGTCCAAAGAGCTTTAGGCACCTAAAATGCTGGTGGCATAACACAAGCATTCATTTCCTTGGCTAAGTCATCCATGAAACTAATAGTAGTCATATACACAGAATACAGATGTCATTTACTCCAATGTAGCTTGCTTGCAAACTAATCCTTGGATATTTCCAATTTAAATTCCTCACACCAGACAAAAATACCATGGGATTCGATTTCCCAGTTCTCAGATGTACACAACCAAATATATGTTTCTCTCAACCATTGATAAAATGTACAAAGATCAGGCAAATGCAATGTTACAGAGGTTTCTCACCAGGCAGCAAAGAGGGAGATCCACCCTCGATTTGGTTCTTTCTCCGATTGAAGATGCCGCTGATATTAGGTAAAAGAACCTTTTTCGAGACGGAAGATTTCTCCTTTTCTAACTTGCTGACCTGAACAATTTTCTCTGGTGGGTTGGGAGGCTTTTGAATTCTGTAGTGCTGCGGGGATAATTCTGTTGACATTCGTGCTTCTGCCAGAATCCGAGATGCAGCTTCGGCTGCTTTCTTCTGTTCCCTTTCGCGCCACCTTTGGAGCTCTCCCTCCACAGCCCTCTTTGCAGCTTCAGCCATCTCAGCCCTCTTCAAAGCATCCGCAATTGCATCCTTCATGTCTTCAATCTCTTTCTGAGTTGCCTCTAACCTCTTAAGAGCCTCATTTTCACTAGCCTTCACAGCTTCCACCTGAGCTATAGCAGCTGCCACTTTCATTTCAGCTAAATTATCAGACTCTTCAACTTTACGGCTCAAAGACTCAAATTCTTCCCTTGAGATAGTTACATTGGCTCCAGAATCAGAGGTTGAGGCCCGTACAGCATTTGTTTTCTCAGAAAGCATCTTTATTTGATCAAGTGCCCTAGTCTCGGCATCTTTTGCAGCTTCAGCTTCTTCCAGAGCAACTGCCAGCTGCTTCTCCGCTTCCTCAAGTGCAATTCTCGAGGTTTCAGCCTCCAACTTCAGCTTCTCAGCTTCCCTTTTCATTTCTTCCTCTTCTCGCCGTGCATTGTCAGTTTCCACTGATAGCTGTTGGAGGGTTGAAATCATTTCTCCACAGTCACCTCTTGATTTGGATTCCTCTGCAAGGAAAGTTTCAAGCTCAGCTTTACTTTTCCGAAGCTTAACATGCAGATTCCCGGCAATGGACTCTGTTTCTGCTTCCTTCTCCTTCAGCTCAGAATGCTCTTTCTTCACATTCTCTAGTTCCACCCTAAGAGACTCCACCAAACTTCTCAAGGACTTCTCTTCATCAGCGACTTTTTGCAGTGATTCTTTAGCGCCATCTAGCTCTGAAGTAACAGTTTGCACATACTCCAGATCTGAAGCCTTTGCATTTTCCATCTTATTCTGCAAAGCCCCAATCTGATTATCTGTTTCAACCAGTTGTGCTTCGAGATTTCGCATAAGCTCGGGGTCAAATTCATTCTTCAAAGCAAACAACTTCTCTGTCGACTTTTCAAGGGTAGCTTTATATGATTGCCTCTGAGTATCCTTTTCAGTGAACATTTTGGCCTGTTCTTGCTGTGCTTCAAGAGATGCAAGCTTCACTTGTCTGATTGACTCCTGCACAGATGAAATTTCCCTAGACATCTCTCCAACCTTCTCCATGTTAATCTTGGCCGCATGTTCAGCTTCTTCTGTTTGTTTGAAGGCAGCAATTTTTGCTTCTAAGGATGCATCACAGTCCTGACAAACCTTCCTCAATTCTTGTTTAGCAGCATCGAGCTCGGTAATTACAGTCATGTATTGTTCCCTTGCAGTTTCCAAGTCCTGGATCCTTGCGTCGTCAGGTCCGGGAAGAATACCAGAATTTGCTTCTTCGATCTGCTTTGCTTGATTCTTTGCAGCTTCTGTAGCCTTGATTGCAGATTCTTTTGACTCGTTAACAATTTTGAGTTTATGAGACAGTTCCTCAAGGGTGTTTTTAGCCCTTTCTAGCTCTACAAGTGCTTGAGCCTTAGTTGTCCCGGCATTTTCTAGTTGGTCCTTCAACTTTTTCAACTCTTTCTGAGTGAGATGAAGCTGAGTCTCCTTGGCTAGAACTCTCTGCAACTCGAAAACAAATAACAGTCGAATATTAGTGACTGGTCATGCAATCTCTCATATAACTCGATTTCCCAGCAATCCATCCCTGAAGCTCCAATTGTATACATAGTTATAAGAATATTAATAAATGCATCTAGGGAAGAAGGCAAAACACTCCATAACAAGGTCTAGTCGCGACATAGGCTTCTCAGCCTTCATATAAAAGTAGATGCTGACTGTATTCATGATCCTCAACGGTACGGTTCTTAGACGTGGGATTAAAAAAGAGAAAAGGAAAAAAAACACTGAACATGCCACAGGTATCATACCTAAGTCTCGAAAACACATATACTACTACGAATTGACACACCATTTCAGGTGAAAGAAGGAAGAAAACTTCCTCAAGTTGGTAGTACCTCTGCAGATTGAGCTTTTGCCTTTTGGATGGCTGGTTTTTCCCCGGAGAAAGCGCCTTCACCAAAAAGAGTGACGGCATCTTTAACAGATTGGAAAGGTGCACTAGTGTCTATCTCCCCCACCTCCACTTTCGGAGAGTTGGTAGCAATCTGACGTCCCTTCGCAACCATAATGTTTTGTGTGTTTATTGTTTGTCTGAAGTTCACAAGTTCAATAGGGCCGGGGGGGGGGGGAATCAGCATGAATCAGACAAATGAGAGAAACCTAATACCATGTGCAATATAATCTCCAAAACCACCATGTTTCAGCAGAAAGAATGTGAAACATAATCTCAAAGAAACTTTCGAGACCGCTCTAGAACCAAATGAATCTTTTGCATTATTACATATCTCGACATCTTAAGTCGATTGCTCGATCACAACATAGACCAGTAACATCAGGCTGGCAAAAATACACTAAACAAAAGACACAAAAATAGATTACCCAAAAGTTCATATTAAAACCTCACTCCAACATACATCAATGAAAATAGATTACAGTACAAAAAACAGTCAAAATCATCAAGAAAGATTTTAACACCAAGAAGCTAATCATACCTTAAATATCCTTCTCAAGTCTTCAACCAAATTGACTATTTAATCGCCTTCTCTTAGAAAAGGAAGCTTTAACTTTGCCCCAGAAAATCAAGCAACAGAACCCTATCTCAACATCAAAGAAAGAAAAATATTTAAGAAAAATTTCTAGAATTCAAGAACATGAATCAAGCATAGAAGTGAAATGAACTGTAAAAGATATTTAACAAAAACAAAACAAAAATCCTGTAAGAAAATCAGCAAAAAACTTTACCTACGACAGCTAAAACCAAAAAGGAAAAAAGAACAATCAAAACCCAGTTAACAAAAAGTAGTCAAATGAAAAATAAAAGAGAGTTAAATTGAAGAACCACCTTGTCTAAAACTAAAAGCCCTTCACAGCTTGATGAACATCTTCTTTGATCTTCATAGTTCATACTATTCCTTATTTCTACAAAAACCCATTTTAATCTTTCAACTTAAAGACCAAAACCCACCAAGAAAGACCCAAACTTTGGACAAGAATCTCCCAAGGATAGAATTTTCTCTGCAAACAAACAAGTAGGCTTCTAGGGAAAAAAGAGGAAACAAAAACTTTCGTGGGTTTTAGTCAAAAGGGGCTTAGCTATCTTCTCTTTTAGTGTTTTTGAAGGATTCAAATAGTAAATATTGAAACTTTAGAGAGAGAAAGAGTTTGAACATTCCAAAGTAGTTTGAGACAAAATTCTATATAAGCAAAGATATCGAAGAGAGAGAAAACACGGAAGACCTGTTTTTTGATTGAGAAAGAGAGAGTTGGCCTTTCGAAGATTGTACTTCTTGGAACTTATGTAGAATGTCTCGAAATGCAAGGGTATATTTGTCTGAAAGGTATTAGTTGTGCACGCTAAAAGACTCGAGTGATGAGCCGAGTAGTGACAAAATGACAAGGACTGAAAGAGAAAATGTTAAAGAGTTTGGTTATAGTTTCCAATTGCTTTGCTTTTCTGCTGTTCATATCACTCTCGTTCATTTCATTAGCCATTTTATTTCTCTTCCTTTCCTTTTTGTTTTCTTATTATCTTTATTGTCACAACTGAAAAGAAATACGAATATTAATTTTATATTAAAAAATGGAGTTATTAGAATAAATATAAGTGATGGCGCTATACATCATATCAGATATATCTTTTGGTAAAAAGAAAGTCTTCGCTTTACTTCTTGTGTGGGTTCAAATTTTGACATTTAGTGACGAAACTTAGAATAAGAGTTTGAGAGTCTAAAATATTTTTTTTTAATTTAGAGGCTTAAACGAAAATTTTAAGGGTTTAACTAAAATTTTTAATAATTTTGAGAGATTTAATCATAATTTTTAAAAATTTTAAGAGGGAATTTAATTAAAAATATTTAAACTTTTGAAGATTAATATGAATTTTTAAAAATCTTGAAGGCCAAATTAATTTTTTTAAAAATTTAAGGGAAAATTTTGAATTTCCCAAAAGTTTGAGGGGCCATATCCCCTCTATTCCCATAGAGGTTCTGCCCCTGTGGACATTTACCTTGAGAATATTATGGTAACACTACTTAATAAAAAATTTTGATGACAAGTAAGTTTACTTTTGGCTTTTTATCAATTTAAGTTTGTTTTTTTATCAATTTACTCGTTCGAGCATCTGTGTGCGTTGTCAAAGAGTAATAAAAAAAACATGAACAAATACTATCATATAACTACACTAATATATTAAAAAAGTGATTTTTATGAAAGCATGACCCTTTAAAGCCCTCTTTTAAATGGTTCATTGAAATTCATGAATACAGCTCCAATATTTACAGCACCCTCTCAATCTCAACTCAAAGCATTTTTGTCCAATTTAGTTACGTGACCTCCTCACCTCTGCTTCATGTGGTTGTGGGACAGCAATTATAGCCTTAAACATCCTCAAATGACTCATTAAAAGTCAGCAATATCTCATAGTACAATTGTTTGTATGACCTGTAAATGGACCCAAGCTTAAGTATGATGATGATTAGATTGGATGCATTGGCAATTGGCATGCATGATGTAATGTTTGATTTCCATATCCAATGAATTTATAAGTGGTAACTTCAAAATTCACCTTTTCTATGTACAAGAAATCGAAAAATTATTAGATGGACCTTACTTACCACGTCTCTGTTGAATTCCATTTCAAAGTAAAGTGGAATGCCACTTTCCTTGAGGGAAAAGGGAAGCTCAAAATTCATTAAACTTTTGGTGTTCATGACTCATTCATGACTCATAGTGTATACTAAAAGTAAGCCTATCTATCTTTTTAGTACTCTGTTTTCTTATCAGAATGGGCAGTTTCAGCTTATGATGGTGTGGGATATGTGTCCTAAACTAAAGAGGAGACATGACCAACAAAGATTGAAATTTATTGAGGTTGTAACAAAACTCTTGTTCGAATCTCACATGACTCTCATTAACCCTGATTCCTCCAAGCTCTTTCCATACCGTTTACCTTGCACCTGATGTACTTTTCGCTTACCGATCTCATCATCGCTTTCATCTACAAGCACAATGAGTTGGCCTGGCTTGCATTGAGCAAATTTGGCAGCACCAAAATCGACAAATTCTGGAGCCTCCGGGGTTCCACCGGCGTTTGTTCTTGACATACTTCGAGTACCTCTGGTATTTGAGGAGGCACAAATGGGGCCAGGCTCGCTCGTGCAAGTAAGGACGTTCGTCTCCCTCAGGAGCCTTTCGGTTGTTAAGCGTCCATAACTCAAATTAGTTTCAGACGAGAACCAACTGAACTTATTAAAATCCATTACAAAATTGTTAATAGACAGGACATGTAATACCCTTAACGTATACTCGTAGGCCGAATATACATTAAAGATATTACTGAATTATTAGGAAAAACTTGACTTGAATTTTTTTTCTCTGTTATTTAACCCTTTCTCAGTTTATATTTAAAACTACTTTAATCTATAGCAGCTAGTTTCAACCCTGAATTATTTTATAAAATTTATAAATATGTTTTTGAAATAAAAAATATTATTCAAAGTGAAACTAGATAATCTGCTTAGACCCTTTCTTGATTTTAAATTTTTTTTTCGTGATTAAGGTTAAACAATATTTAAACATGTCATAAATTGTAATCATAATCTAAGTCCATACATTCGTAATAATAATATATATAAACAGGTGGTAAACTTAAGTTTACAAAACAGTTATACTTTCAAACTTACACACACCCACACATGTACATGCCCCCTAGACATCAAAATTATAACTTAAATGTACATACCGTGCACTACTATTGTAACTCGATTTACCAAAACACTGCTCCTTCTCGCTACTTTACTTCGGATAACCTACGTGTAAAATAAACACACGCTAAGTACGAACTTAGTGAGGCATTATAACAGTATTAAGAAAACATAATGTAGTACAATTCAGTATATCATATGTAAAGTGTGTCATACACATTTCCTATATCTAGTAGTCATGTCACAATATCAACTTTCCATATAACATCGTTATCATGCGAAACTTCATTATCATGTATAACATGGATCATTTTTGTCATGTAACATCTCTATCATGGACATGCTTTGATTATGTAATTCATATACATATCATGTACTCTTTCATGATCACGCTTTCATTATGCCACTCTTTGCATAATATGTATTCTATCATGTATAACGTATACCATATACATATTCATGATCTTTCATGAAAATATCTTGTCATTATTATCATCGTGTCTGGCTAGAGACCCATGGAAACCCCGTAGCCTATCTGCACCATAGTGCCATATAGAGTACGTACTCGAGATGACGCTTTTTGCTCCTCATATAAGGACGCTCAATGCTCCTTATATTTAAAACACCTCGTTAGTGCCAATTGCACTATGGGCTTGGATCCCCATGGTGTATCTTGTTTCATTTTAATCTTGTTATTGTCCATATTTCTTGTATAGACATGCATTGCCATTATGCATAATAAAATTCTTACCTCGTATTCTTCTGAAGTTTGCTTTTACTGAAATATGCAACAGATCAAATTTATATAATAATGCAACATTATTTTTAATTTAGGGTTGACTTATCACAAGTCTTCTCTTTTCTTTATTTTTTTCATCATTATGCAAGCATAATAAAATGCACTCACCTGGGCTATTTATTAACTTGCCTCACTAAGCTTTATTTGATATTTTCCTTTATAGAACCTCGAATCTTCTTTTGATTTGAATCCAACTGAAAATCGAGTTTCGGGGCTTGAATCGAGCTTGAAAAGTTTTCTCCCATTTTTTCCTCCCCTTAGTTCGAAATATTTCAAGAAAGATGAACAATTTGGTTCATCTTTTACTTATTTAAATCCACATGTTAAAATTAAATGAATTTAAAATTAATTTAATTAGTGAAATTACTAATTTGCCCTTTTAATCCAATGGCCAAGACTTAATCTTATCAAAAATCAATGGCCATGATTTGATCCAAGTGTAATTCACTTTCCAAAATTGCCCTCAATATTTCAAAATTGCCATCCTGGTCAAATGACCAATTTGCCCTCCAACTATTCTTTATTTACTAGTTTGCCATTCTTGTAAAAATTCAACCAAGTCTAGTTGGAATCCAACCAAATACAGTACAATATTCATAAAATAATATTTTATGACTTTCTCATGGCTTTCGGACCAGTCTCTGAAATTTCAGTTCGATCCGATTTCCCGATATTCGTAAAATACTTCTACTGCGATTTTACCTTTTTCGAACTATCGGATTTATTCCAAAAATTCCATATTTCCATATTCAGGAAATAAACTCTATTATCTCATAAAAACTTCCTTTCCCATATTTTAGACTGAATTTTTCCTAACTCAGTCTACTATTCCGATAATTATCGAAAATCTTCATTGAATAAAAATTTCTCTTAGAAATCCTTTATCGATAATCCATTCAAATATTCTTTACTTTTACTGAGTCCAAAATATCGATTAGAAACACTTTTATGGGACCTTCCTGGAGGTCACCCATCCTAGTATTTTCCTGGTCTGAGCACGCTTAATAATTTTATTCGATCCGAATTCGATACCTTCTACTGTATCTTAATTCTCAAAACTGATATCAAGGTTCTTATTTCGATCAGATTCACCCTTTTACGGAATAAAATCACTTGTTGGGGAAATTTACACTTTAGTCCCCAAACTTTTTCAAAGTTTATATTTTTAACCCCAAAACTTTTAAAATTTACATTTTGGTCACCGACCAAAATTTGGGGTATTACAGGACATGTAAAACAGTAAAAGCTAATTACAGATGTTGGAGTTTTCCATTTTAAGTAGCTTATCATTGAAGTTACTTTTAGCTCTCTTCTTCCTTCATCATATAAGAAGCAACTTCATGGTCTCAGAACACTTTCTAGAATTATTAGCCAATAAAATGGGTACAAAAAAGAGGTGGATTCCTTACCAGTTATTGAGCTATGAACATGTACCTCTGAGCCCTGAGAAATGAATGTGGAAGCAGTTTATGGAGGAAACATGTTACTTTCAGTGGATAACTAAATCAAGCATAAATTATTAGATCCACCTTACATACATGATGTTGTATGGAAGCAGCATTTCGGGTTCATCCAGAAGGGCTGTTTCGATTATTGCCACCTGTTCATCATTCATTATGGTTCGTTTCCTTTTCCTCAGTTTCAACTTTTTCATCCTCTTGAGCCCTTGTATGCGTACTTTCTCTAAGACACTCGACTAATTTATCACTAGCATTTTCCCCTTAATACAACTTTTTCATCCGCTTGTATTTGGCCCCTGTGTGCCAACTTCATTTTTCCAATAAAGTATAATCTCCTGTCGCCTGAATTTTCTAAGGGCGTTTGCAGCTCTTTTTTCTCCTCCTCGTGGATCTTCAAAGACATTCTTTCCGAAGCAGTCTCAGGATGAAAATAATTGTCTACATTAACACAAGCCCTCCATGGACAGAAGCTTGCAAGGGGCTTTAATGTTGGCCCACTTGAAGGAGGAGTTTTGGAGATCATGAGGCCAGAAGAAGAGCCAACAACATAGAATACTAGGCTCATAGTTGAATGCTATATTTTGACTCAAATTTTAATTGGTAATGAAATTGGATTTTATTGTAATTTTAGTGGTTGAAAATTACTTGATAATTAGGATTTACTTTAACGAGTAAATATCTATTTTAAGTAGTAGATCTTATTGAATAAGATTTCTTGATAACTAAGTATTTGAGACTATAAACATAGACTATGTCTAACATTTTGAATTACAAGAGAATAAGAGAATTATCTCTGGAGAGATGTAATCACTTTTAGGTTCTCTACAATTATTGTGACTACGTTGTAGAGATAGATATTGTAGAAATGTTGGGAAGAGTGTTTTGGTTCCACCGGGTCATGAGATTTGTACACTGAATTTTGAGATTACATGGGTTATCATATATTTGAACTCTTCGTTTTCTCTACGTTTATAGTAGATTGTTATTTTCTCTCATCCGTAGAGATAGATTATGTTGAACCACATTAAATTTTATTTTCTATACATATCTTGATCTATATTGTTATCGTATTAGTTATTTTGTCGCACACTAAATTCCTAACGTTAAAGAATAAGGAAGTGGTTGTATGAACAACTGTAGAACCAATGAAAGTAGTATTGTGATCTGTAATGAGAATTTCTAAAAATAAATAAATAGATCTAAGTCAGGAATAAAATTCAAACAAATAAAATTATGTAAGTTAAAGGGACATACTCACGGGAAAAGTAGGTGGATGCGAAAATGGAAATTGACAGGGGTAGAATGAGTGACAAGAGCCGAGCCATCAGTAAAAAAATAAAGATTCTGTCAGCATAAAAGATCTCTTGATTTCTTCCCTTCGAATTTCAAAAAACACTTCTCGGACGAAAGGGAAAGGCTTAGCGCTAAGAATCCTTCTCTGGCTACATCCAAACTGACATTTAAAAATTAGATTATTCGTTTATGATCAGTCAGCACATGACTTAAACTAGGGTTAAATTATTTTTAATTAAAAATAAGGCGAAATTAAAATAATATATAAATAATGAGAGTTAAATTATTTTTTTCTCGAATTTTGACTAAATTATTTGAATGTGCAAACATAAATGACTAAATGTGTTATTATATAAAATAATTTAATTGCCATGTCACTCTTTTAACGGCTATTAACGGGTCGTGGTTAATTTAGAGCAAAACTAAAAGTTTAATGGTAATATTGAACCAATTAAAAGTTTGGTTACTAAATTGAATAATTGATTAAATTTTAGTGACCATTGTGAACTTTACCCAAATTTTTCCTTGGTGTGTTAACTTCTTGGCTTGCCTCATATGATTATATTTCTGTATATTGATACAATTTAGAACGAAAATGACTCCATTTTTGCTGTTAATCCTTGCGCATAATGTTAATCCTAGAGATTCGGGTTCAATTATATTATCCGCAAAGTATATATATATATATATATTATCAAAGAATTAAAAATATATATAAACAAATATTACCTTATAATATTTTTATACTATTAAAAAAAGTGAAGACCATTAAAAATTTACTATATAAATCATTTGAGATATTAATATATATTTTCATTTGTCGTTAGTCTAATGGATAGAAAAATCACTTGGTCTTAATCAACAACAGACAAACCATATTAGTAAGTAATTTCCTTCTTAAAACAATTTAAAAGTTGGGGGAGTTTAGTACGTTAATAAATATCAATTATTAACCTTTAACTACCGGTTCGTTTAACGAGATGAGACGTTAAAATCTTTAAACAAATGTTAAAGATACAAATTCATCTATTAAGAATAAGGTAAATTGAGTTAAAAAATCATCTTATAATGAGTTTTATAATATTTAATTCGAATTAATCAACTAATAAATCAGATATCGATAAACATACTAAAACATATGACCCGACCAAAAAGAAAATTTAACATTGAGAATCTGGTTTGTTTGTTTTTTTTTTTATTGTAATTAAAAGCACAATCTGGGAACCAGAAAAAAGCCCTACGCAAAAGCTCCAATATTGAACTTTAAAATAATGCATACACACAATTGTAAGTGTTATAATTATATTAAGGTTTTTATTATTTAATTAATAGGTCTAATTACGTCTCAGGTCACTATACTCTGTGACTTTTAATTTCGTTCCCTCTATTTTTAATTTTGAGAATTTAGCCCCTCTATTAGTTTTAATTAAAAATGTTTTGGTTTACGAAATATAATATTATATTTGAGAATAAAATTATTAGGATATAAGATTAGAATGTAGGATTTCTGTGTTAGCTGATACCTAAAACAATTTTATTTTGTTAGTTTAAACTCCTTTTTCACGTTCCACATCTCATGCATACTTGCAAACTATATTGCTTGAATTCGAGTTGTCTAAGAAGAACAATATAATTCTTTATCATCGAGACCACTCAATGAGTTCTAAAAACAATTTTATTAAATTGCCATTATTATAGAGTATACCTTTTCTTTCTTTAACATGTATGCATGTAAGTCAAGAAGTTAAAACAATTTTAGACATCCTTAGCATGCAAGTTAAGCATGTGGAAACTTTAGAGAGATTTTATGAATGCTATTTTATTTTGATATTTTTTAATATTTTGATGTGATTATATGATAACATATGTTCTTTATTTTTAGCCCTTTAAAAACGTATACATATTGTACAGACAAACTATTCGAATCGAGTCTCTTATAAAGAAACATATATAATAATTGATATTTTTTTAAAAAGTATTTATTTTACAATAATGAAGAGTACGAATGTCAAAAATAAAGATTCCTTCGGTATCTTACATTGCCTAAGGAAGAGATTGTACCGATATTACTCTTTATATTCATCCTGATTTTTCAGGGCTTTGCCCTATTAATCTGAAGGAAATCTGAGAAAGATGTAGGTTAGTTTATTATCATATATTTTTTAAATGTTTTATTTTCTTTCATTTCATTTTTAACGTTACCAAGTAATGAATAAAAAATGTATTTTTTTCAAAAAAAAATTATTTTTCAAACACGCTAATAAAAGTAAATAAATATTTCCTTTCTACCTTTCCGTATTACCAATTATTTGATTTAAATTGTTCTCATTGCTTAGGACTTAGATGGCTATATTATTTCAAAAAAAAGAAAAAAGGACTTAGATGGATACCGAACTATTTTGCCCTTTTCGGGTATAATTCTAACGGTTGCATTTTTTCGTTTTAGGTATACCGAACAATTTGACTAACCTTTATTTAGGAGCTAATAGTAGGGGTTTTCAAATTTTCAACCAAACCGATTTAATTGATTATAATATATATATATATATATATATATATATATATATTAGTATTTGTTTGAGATCTACTCATTGGCCTAGTAGTTAATAATGCTCATATTGTTTCATATTGTATGAGTTCGAATTCTGATATGAGAATGTAATACTTCTTTATTTAATAAAAAACAATATTTGTTGTGGAATACGATCGTTGGATAGAGCAATATCGCAGCTGATAATTTAAGAAAATAACAATGAAAATAAAGAACCATATTTTACGTGAAAACCCCTAAATAATATAAGGTAAAAACCACAGACAAAGGTAAAAAAAATTCACTATGAGAAAATAAGAATTACAATTTCTCTCTATTTAACAAGGAGAAAACAATGACAATTCTCTCTTGATAAAAAGGAGAAAACAACTCTATGAAAACTCTCTAATTTTTCTAGTATTTGGAGGATGTTAGAATGATTTGGGATGTAAAAAAGTGGCAAATGGCTAGACCATTTATAGTTGAACTTAAGGGACCAACTTATAAATAACTTAAACTTTAGGGACTAACACAAGTGATTAGACCATCCCATTTTTCAACCAAAGTTGGTTGCATTCTGCAACCTTTGAATTTTGTTTCATTTGCACCCAATGATGCTTTGACTTTTAACCGTATTTGTTTTTAATTTCAAATCTAAATAAACTCACGCGCACCTATATATTACACTATTCGAATTCGGATCACACGGATAAAATACACTACCTTTTGGCTTTTACCATTGGGATCACACTTTGGATTTAAAGACCTGAGATATTTAATCAAAAAAAAGAAAGGGATTGAGCGAGAATTATTTGTTATTATCGTGTTGGTCAAATGTTGTCTATTTTGCTTCTTCTGTATGCACACGCAGTATATATAGACATACAAGTGCCGTAGATTAGCGAGAAACGGCAAATAAAGATGGATGGAACACAGCAAGTGGGGGTGAAAGAGAAAGGAAACAGCTCGCCTCTTTTCGCGATGAAAGAGGCTAAGGGAAAGCTTGCTTTTCAGGGTGTTTTCGTCGTCAATATTCGTCGGTATATGTTCGATATGGGCGTATCGATTAGCAAACATCCCGAGAGCCGACGAGAGAGGTCGATGGCTGTGGATCGGGATGTTGCTTGCCGAACTCGGCTTCGGGTTTTATTGGATCCTTACTCAAGCTATTCGTTGGAACGTTGTTCGTTATCATCCTCTCAAACACAACCTCTCTCAAAGGTAATTCTCAATCTTTTTTCATTCATTCGTTTTTCTTTTGTGTTAAACCTTCTATAAGATATCTAATCGTATCTAATTCATTGACCGATTAATGAACTCGATATTAGCATAGATTGCTATAGTCAATATCACACTGATAATGGTTGTACAAGTTTTAAACTAATACTAAATATTTTAGATTTCGTTTTAGTCAAAATTATTTTGAAAAGTTGCATAAAAAAGTGGACTTAGAGGGGATGGCTATGCTTGCTTAATTTTGGGTATACTACATAGTTGGCCACCCAATTATCAAATTTTCATTTTGGTCACACAATTTGAAAACTTGCAAATGACCATTAAAGTTATATTCCATTTTCAATTTGGTCACCCAAGTTTAATTCCATTTGTGACACTAAATTTTTAAATTTGGGTCACCCAAAGTAAATTTTGTTAGTGGCTATTTGCATGTTTTTAAATTTAGATGACCAAAATGATTTTTTTTATAATTAGATGACCAACTATGTACTTTACCCTATTTTTAGTTGTTATGCTCACTTAATTATACCCTTGTTATTTTTAAATCATTTGGACCACTTAATTATACCCTTCTAATTTCTTTGTCACTCGTAAGTTTGTAAATAAATAAAAGGTATTTTCTAAAAAAATTCAAACCAGGTGATTGAATTTGGGAAAATTCTATGAACAAGAATATTACAAAAAATATATATAAATGTTGTTGAATATATTTTAAATTATTATATATTATAACATTTTGAGTATATACACAAAACTTTATTGATTTTTGTGTACACACAAATACATATAATAAAATTTTATATATTTTAATAATATTTTAAGTAAACTATTTTTTTAGTTTACATTAGCCCTTCACCCTAGAACTATCTTGTGTTTAAAGCAAAACATAAAACAAAAGTGTTGTTATTAACTTTTTGTTATTAATTAATTAGGAGTTATCTACGATATAGTGACGGTAAAAATTAAAAAGAAGTATTTTATTTTTAGGGTTTAAGAATTTAATTTAGGGTTTATAATTTATAGTTTAGATGTTAGCATTTATGATTTAAAGTATTATGGTGAGAAATTTAGATTTTATCTTATAAACCCTGAATTTCAACTATAAAACTTATCGTTTATGTCACATCATATTATTTCATAATACACATTAGTGTTTACATGAGAATTAATATTATTTATAACGGTTTTATTAATACAAGACGTGATTATCATATACTAATAATTTGTGGTGAAATTAAAATATTTAAAAAATTTGATGGTTTATTTAGAACGAGTATCGTAATTTGAGAATGAATTCGAAATGTTTAAACAATAATTGAAGTGTATCTGTACATTCATTAATGCATGTGTACGGACTTTGATAATTATAACAACTTATGAAGTTGAACAATGTTTCTTTTATTATCAAAGTAAACAGGAAGATTTCACAATGATAAAAACTGATGATTACATGAAACCCTACAACATTTATTTATACAGAAAATACTAACTAATTAACTGACTATTTAACAAACTAACTATATTCCGATAGCCCCCCTCAAGATGGCAATTGATTAATATCAACAAGGCCCATCTTGAGAACAAAATGGTGAAAAGAAAGAGAATGAAGAGCTTTAGTAAGAATGTCTGCAAGTTGACCAGTAGATCGGACATGAAATAGCTTGAGGAACCCAAGGGTGATACGTTCACGTACAAAGTGACAATCCACTTCGATGTGTTTGGTGCGCTCGTGGAAGACTTGATTTGTGGCTAGATGAATCGCAGCTTGATTGTCACAATAAAGGAAAGCATTTGGGACTACAATCTGAAAAGAAGACAGAAGAGCAGCAAGCCAAACCAACTCGCATGTAGCAGACGCCATAGCTCGATATTCGGCTTCACATGAAGATCGACTGACAGTGTGTTGCTTCTTTGATTTCCAGGACACTAAGCTGTTGCCGATGTAGGTGCAGAAACCTGTAGTAGATCGTCGAGTATCTGGGCAGGAGCTGTAATCCGAATCAACAAAACCACTGAGCTGTATACTAGATTTGGAAGAAAAAAATAATCCGAGCCCCGGTGTCCTTTTGATGTAAGAGAGAAGATGATAAACAGCCAACAAGTGAGATTGACGAGGTGATGACACAAATTGACTTAGAAAATTCACTGTATAAGTAAATATTCGGTCGAGTGTGGGTTAGATATAACAACCGACCAACCAATCAACGGTACAACAAAGGATCTGGCAACAGTTCACCATCATGAATGCTAAGCTTATGATTGGAGACCATTGGCAATTCAACAGGCTTCTTGCCAAGAGAACCAGTATCCTCTAGTATCTTTAGGGCATAATGTCTCTGTGATAAAGAAATTTCGGAGCTGTTGCGAGCAATTTCAAACCCGAGGAAGTACTTTAAAGGACCCGATACCTTCAGTTTAAAATGTTGCTGTAAGAAATTCTGAACCTCTGTCAACAATTTGAAGTTTTTATCAGCAATAACAATATCATCTACGTAAACCAAAAGAGCCACTAGATTATCCCCTGATCCTTTGACAAAAAGAGAATGTTCCGAGGGAGATTGCATGAAGCCAAACTTCAAAACAACACAAGAAAAAGCATGAAACCATTGACGAGATGCTTGTTTCAGACCATAGATCGATTTGTGTAACTTACACACCAAGTTAGATCCTTGAACACCATGATCATAACCGAGAGGGAGCGTCATGTAAACCTCCTCATCAAGCATGCCATTGAGGAAGGCATTATTTACATCCAATTGCAAGAGATGCCAGTTGTTAATAGCAGCCAAGGCAAGTAAAACTTTAAACGATGTCATCTTCGCTACAGGAGAAAAAGTGTCTGTATAATCTATCCCTTCAACCTGAGTAAACCCCTTAGCCACCAAACGAGCCTTAAACCTATCAATCGTTCTATCAGGATTGTGCTTGATCCGATACACCCATTTACAATCAATGGGGCGTTTACCTTCAGGGAGAGGAACGACAGACTAGGTCTGAAGAGAGTCCAGGGCTTGCAATTCATCTCGCATGGCAGCCTTCCATTCAGGTAACTTAACAGCCTAGTGATAAAAAGCAGGTTCAGAAAAAAGAGGAAATGTTTGCGATGAAGGCTTCATAGGAAGGGGACAAACGTGAAGTAGTAACATGATTCTCAATTGGATAAGAACACGAAGAAATCTTGTTGCAATAACATTGTTTCAAATAAGAAGGCTTTTGTGTAATCCGAGAAGATCGTCGAGGCTCATATTGGACAACAGGAAGTTGAGTCTCATGTTGAACAACATGAAGTTGAGTCTCATGTTGATCGACAGACGAGGCATGAGGAGCAAGAACCAGAGAGTGAGACTCAGGCGACGCAGGAGGAGATTGAACCTCATGTGCATCTTCAACCTCAGAAGAACCCTGGATGTCCTAAAAATTATCAGAATGCAAAGAGGACCCTAGTGATATGTCAGTCAATGCAGTGGGCAAAGAAATGTCAGTGAATGGATCTATCAAAGCTTCATGAGAATTAATAGTATGAAAAGGAAATAACTTCTCATGAAAAACCACATTGCGTGAAACAACAATAGCACTAGTCTGGATAACGTAAATTTTATATCCTTTCATTCCAGGCGCATATCCAAGAAAAACTCCAGGAAGGGCCCTTTCAGAAAACTTGTCTCTGCCAGCTTTCATTGTTGATACAAAACATAGACATCCGAAGACCCTAATATGCTTGTAATCTGGAACTTGAGAAAACAAAAGCTCAAAAGGTGTCTTATTCCCTAAGACTGGAGAAGGCAATCTGTTGATAAGAAAAGTGGCAGTGAGCAGACAATCACCCCAAAACCTCACCGGAACTCTTGACTGAAAAAACAAAGCTCTTGCAACGGCTAATAGATGCTGATGTTTCCTTTCAACCACAGCATTTTGTTGAGGAGTCTCAACGCATGAAAAATGATGAACGATACCAAGCTTTGAAAACAAATCTGTAAACTTTAATTCTGGTGCATTGTCTGATCGAAAAATCTTAACCTCATGTTCAAACTGTCTCTTGACCATCTGAATGAAATTTGGAACAATCCTAATAGCATCAGATTTGTTTATCATCAGATATGTCCAAGTGCTTCTAGTGAAATCATCTACCAAGGTTAAGAAATAACGCTGGTTGTTGTAAGTAGCAGTTTTGTAAGGGCCCCATATATCACAATGAATTAACTCAAACGGTCGAGTTGCACGAGAAATGGAAGTAGGAAAAGGAAGTCTATGCTGTTTTGCTAAGGGACAAACCTGACAAACATCCTTTTTATTAGAATTAGAAGATGGTAAAACATCTTTTAACAATTGTAATACATGAGAACTTGGATGACCTAGTCTGTCATGCCAAGAAGCCATACAAAAATTAGAAGAAAAAGAAATATTAAAGGAGTTCCCGGCAGGAATACGCAGCAAATAAAGACCTTGAAAAAGTTCACCATTCCCAATCACTCGTTGAAGGTCCTGGATCAAGCAATGAGAATTGCAAAAAAGAACACGAAGATCAGAATCTTTAACCAATTCACTTACAACCAAGAGATTAAACCTGAATTCTGGCACATATAGTACATTCTTGAGAATTAAACTAGAAGAAAGATGAATATTCCCAGAGAAACCAACTGAAATAACAGACTTGTCCGGAAGCAAAATGGTCCCTCCTTCAATTCGATGTAAAGACTCAAATAAATCTTTGATATAACAAATATGTCGAGATGCGCCAGAATCAATCACCCAACAATTTTGAGAATCAGAAAAATCCAGATTATTAATGTAGGATAGAAGCTTGCCTTGCATGGAAAGATTGATGGAAGAAGCAGGAATGTCAAGATTGGAGGCAGCCTGTAACTAATTTGTGAGCATTGCAATCAACTGTTGACACTGTTGAGGAGTCAAAGCATCACTGGGAGCACTAGAAGAACCTTGTTGAGGAATCAAAGGATCACTGGATGTGTTAACCACATTTGCATGTGTAGAATGAGAATTCTTGGATCGAACATTGTATCCAGGAGGATAACCATGAAGCTTATAGCACTTGTCTTTAGTATGACCAAGCATGCTACAATGGCTGCATTGAGGACGAGCCTTTTTCTGACTGGGAATGGTCTTAACAGCAAAAGTGGGCTCAGCAACAGGATTATTGACTGTAATCGAGCGCTGATTCTCTTCTTGAATCACCCAAGAAAACACCTTTGTGATAGAGGAAAATGGATCAACAAGAAGGATTTGACCACGAATATGAGCATATGATTCATGTAAACCCATCAAGAACTGCATGGTTTGTTCTTTTTCCAGTTCAGCCATCATTTTCCGAATGCCACCACACGAGCAAGTTGAACAAGAACAAACGGGTTTAACAGATACCAACTCATCCCAAAGAATATTGAGCTGTGTGTAGTAAGCAGTAACTGATAAAGAACCTTGCACCAATTCATTCAACAGCTTTTTTAAGTGAAAGATACGAGGGCCATTCGTCTGCTGAAAACGATATTCAAGATCTTTCCAAATCGCAGCAGCAGTGGAATGGTAGATAAGGCTAGCTGTAATTTCTTTCGAAACGGAATTCAGAAGCCAAGAAATGACCAGATTGTTGGCTCTTGTCCATGCGTTGAATGTGTCAGCAGGGGATGAAGGAGGAGTAGAGATCGAACCATCAACAAAACCCAGTTTGTTCTTGGCTGATAGAGCCATCAACATTGAACGTCTCCAGCTGTTGTAGTTGTCATTACTCAGAGACTGCATAACCAGAACCATGCCTGGATTATCGGACTGGTGAAGGTAATATGTATTACCACCATTCTCGAATTGATCATTGAGATTCACCATGCTAACAAAGAGAAGAAGAAAAGATTGCGAGGGAAGCAGAAGAAAAGAAAATCAACTGATACCATATAACAACTTATGAAGTTGAACAATGTTTATTTTATTATCAAAGTAAACAGGAAGATTTTACAATGATAAAAACTGATGATTACATGAAACCCTACAACATTTATTTATACAGAAAATACTAACTAACTGACTATTTAACAAACTAACTATATTCTGATAATAATTGATCACACAGCTCCGACGACAAGTTACCGGGGGTGGATATATTTGTATGCACGGCGGATCCAGTGGTGGAGCCAACAAATCTGGTGATTAACACTGTTTTGTCGGCGATGTCCTTGAATTACCCCATGGAGAAATTAAGTGTCTATCTCTCGGACGATGGAGGGTCACAACTCACGTTTTATACCCTCGTGGAGGCCGCCCGTTTTGCCAAGCTTTGGATTCCGTTTTGCAAGAAATTCAATGTTGAACCGAGGTCCCCCGAGGCTTACTTTACTCACAGCTTTGATGTGCCCCAAGAAACTCCAAATCCTCAACAACGGTTGTTCATTAAGGTAATATATATAGGCATAATACAAAAATAAAAACGCTTCAACCGTTTATTGAATAGTCACTTTGGTCCATATTCTTTATCTGAAGCACTTTTGACCCTCAAAGTTTTATTTTAGGCAAAAAGAGCCATTCAATTGATGGAAATTGTTAGTCAACTAATGATAACTAGCTTAAAATAACATGGCAAACCTATATGTCAGTACACGTTGACATACCAATGTCATGTAGGCAAAAGTGTTGGCTTGACAGAATGACACATCAGTCAAAAAATAATTTTATGAAATTATATAAAATATAAATTTATTTTTCTGCCAACGTGTCATTCTGTCAAGTCATTTCAAGCTATATTTTGTTAGTTGACTGTCAGTTTTCATCAACGGAGGGATCGTTTTGACCCCAAAATGAAACGTTAATGGTTAAAGTGTTTGAGAAAAAGAATTGGGGCAAAAATGAATGCCCAGTCAAACGTTAAAAATAAATAATTTTTTTTACAAAAAGGCAAATTATCATTAATTTAAAAAATTTAATCTTCATCATTGAACTTAATTAATCCAATAATCATAAATCATTCTAAAACTAAATAGTTAAATTTTTTGAATAATTAAAATGACTGTCCAGTTAATCGCTGCATTTAATTCAATTTAGTGTCGTACTACATTTATTTATTGATTAAGTACAACAGTTCTGACGAACTAATAATGGATTAAATGGACATACCATATCACTTCATATGTTAAATTATTTTGTTTCTTTTTTTCTTCAAAAAATGATTACTTTACTTTCTACTTTTAATGTATGAAGACCTTTGTGCTCATTTTTAAAGTACAAGAATAAAAACACATTTTACGCTATAGTACAAGGACCTGTAAGCTATTTTTACCTAAAAAAACAAGATTGATCCCTCAACTAATGTAAGTTTGACACCTGACAGTCCAATGGTAAAAGGTTTTTGCATGATGTTTTTTAAATATATATTGACGAGAAGTTTTTAAAATTTTAAAAATATAATTAAAATTTTTAAATATTTTGGGGCCTAAATGATATTTTAAAAAAAAATTAAATGGCCAATAACAATTTCCCAAAATTTAAACGAAACTAATCACTTTTTAAAAAATTTCAAAAGATGACAATACCTTTTTGCTTTTAATTTTGAAGGAACAATACGAAGATATGGTGAAACGAATTGAATCAGTGATTATCAAAGGTAGCGTTTCAGAAGAACTAAAGAGTCAACACAAAGGGTTTTCTGAGTGGAATCGTAATGTAACCAGCCCATTGTGCAGGTAAAACTTCACCTCGTAAGGATTTTAGATAATCGATGATTCTTATGCTGGAAATTGCTATTTTTTCCCTCCAAATCGTCGTTGATGGAAGAGACACAGATGCCGTGGACAGTGACGGATGTCGACTGCCGATGCTGGTTTACATGGCACAAGAGAAGAGACCCGATTGCCCTCATCACTTCAAAGCAGGAGCCGTGAATGCACTGGTAAATTCACTCTTCCCGTTAGAGGTGTAAATGAACTGAGCTTGAACGAACAGATTGTGTTTGTTTCTCGCCAACAAAAAATGGTGAAATTACGCCATCAATCATTAAGTTCCTCAGGCTTTGTAGTTTGTACCAAAGCTCACCCTGTATTCAATTTAGTTCATATATTGATTAATGTTTAAAATGTAAAAAAAATAAAAGGGAAACTAGATAAACGGGTTTGTTTGTGAACATAAACGAACCGAACACATTTGTTTGTGTTCATTCATTTATTGAATGACCTTAAAAAATTTGTTCATATTCGTTTATTTAGCTTAATAAACGAACATAAACAAACGTTATGCGTACAGTTCATTGAACGCTTTGTTCATTTACAACTCTGCTGTTGATCAAGATTAGTAAGTAATCTGAATGATGCAGATAAGGGTGTCATCGGAGATAAGCACTGGAGCAATCATCCTAGGTTTGGACTGCGACATGTATGCGAACAACGCTGATTCGATAAAAGAGGCTCTTTGCTTCTTCATGGATGGAGAAAGGGGCCATCAGATTGCGTATGTGCAGCATCCACAGCATTTCAATAATACCACCAAGAATGATCTGTATGGGAACTCCTCCCCAGTGCTTAAGAAGGTTGGTGTAATGTGTTAAGATATTGAAAATGTACTTTGGACTATGTTCTTGACTCATTGCTTTGATTTGATGATTCTGAAGGTTTAGCTTCACGGAATGGGCGGTTACGGTGCGGCCTTGTACTGCGGCACCGGCTGTTTTCACCGGCGAATGAGTCTTTGCAGAAGCAAGTACTCCGAGGAATATAAAGGATCACAGAATTGGGAAATGAGAAAGGAAGATAAGAGGTCAGTTTATGAATTGGAAGAAGCATCAAAAGTTCTTGCTAGTTGTGGCTATGAGAAGGGAAGGCAATGGGGAAAAGAGGTATGGATGTACTAATAGGAATTCACAAGCGAAAAACGTAACCAACACGAGATTAATACGAAAGAAATCAGAATCCGACTCAACTATTATTAAAGATTACATATTTTCTAGTCCAATGTTACTTCATTAGTTTTACTGAATTGGATCGTTATTGTTCCCGAGTTCGGAACAAGTGTACTAATTCGAAATTCGCTAGGGAGATACTGATACTTTAAATTGGATTGTTGTTTGTGCAGATGGGATTAGTGTATGGTTGTCCAGTTGAAGATGTGGTTACAGGCTTGACCATCCAATGCAGGGGATGGAAATCAGTTTATTACAATCCAGACAATACTGCTTTCCAGGGAGTTGCTCCACCAACCTTAGACATAGCTCTTGTTCAGTTCACCAGGAGGTCTGATGGAATGTTCCAGATCTTCTTGTCCAAATACTGTCCTTTCATCTACGGACACAACAAGATCAAATTGGGTGCTCAAACGGGGTACTGTGTTTATCTGTTATGGGCTCCATCTTCCCTCCCTCACCTCTATTATGCCATTGCTCTCCCCTTTTCTTTGTTCCAAGGCATTCCCTTATTCCCACAGGTATTATGCTATTCATTTCCAAGCTAAACTTCATAAGGTCAAATTATGGCTTGACCCATTTTTTCAGATTGTAAAGTGGTGTAATCCCCCCCCCCTGTTGTCTCAGGTTTCAAGCGTATGGTGTATACCGTTTGCATATGTATTCATATCCAAGAACCTTTTCAGCATAGCCGAGGCTTTAATCCATGGGAGCACATTCAAAGCTTGGTGGAACCTGCAAAGAATATGGGTGCTAAGAAGAACAACGTCCAACTTCTTTGCCTTCATCGACTGCATAGTGAGATGACTTGGATTATCTCAGACAACGTTTACCATCACGGCCAAGGTTGTCACCGACGATGTCTCGAAGAGGTACCACCGTGAGATCATGGATTTCGGGAGCACATCCATCATGTTCACTGTTATATCAACATTGGCAATGGTGAACCTTTTGAGTTTGGTTGGGATTGTACTTAAGACATTTTTGTGGGGTTCGGACACGGGAAAGTTGATGCCTCAGGTTGTTCTTTGTGAACTTATGGTTAGTGTCAATGCACCAGTCTATGAAGCACTGTTCTTGCGTGAGGATAAAGGCAGGATACCGGCTTCTGTCATGTTCAAGTCTATAGCTTTAGCTTCGTTGGCTTTGTTTTGTGCCTTTAAAGTAGATCCATCCATGTAGAATGTGCTATAAATTTTAGGGAAACTTATGGTTTTAGTCCTTGTACTATACCTAATGGAATAAACTCGGGGTTCTTCGTCTCGTTTTCAAAGCAAAGTCAAAAACACATTTGTCCCATCATCATTGCCATTTCCATTGACAATTTGTGAAAACAAACAGAAAAAAGACTTGCCTGGAGTTGATGTTTTGTGTGCACGGCGGATCCTGTAATAGAGACATCGTTGTGTCAAGAAAACAAAACGGTTTTTCTTCGGTCGACTCAGATTAACTGAATTTATGCTATGTCTCCACTTTTCAAGTCCATTGTTTATTCCATTTGCCTATGTGGTGTTTTGCAAGTAGTCCTGTAGGCTGTAGCCTAGCTGAGTTCTTGTGGAGTGATGGCACAGTCTTTGGTTGGTGGAATGATCAAAGAATATGGTTCTACAAAAGAACAAGCTCCTACCTCTTTGCCTTCATCGACACGGTTGCGAATTCAGTAGGATTTTCTTCAGATTTGGGATTCGTAATCCGTAATCACCACCAAAGTTTCTGAACGAAATGTCTGCTACCAATACTCGAAAGTGATAATGGAATTCGGAGCATCCTCCCAATGCTCACCACACTGGCAACAACTGGTTTGATGAATTTACTTTGCTTGGCTGGATTAATGAACAAATTGTTCATCAGTGAGGGCAATTCTAGGTTGTATGACACAATGATACTATTGTATTTGGCTATTTGCTCCGCTTGTGCCTGCTTTTGAGTAGAATTTTTCTGTCCCTTTTTTGTGCCATATTTATATTATATATGCCACTAAAAAAATTAGGTTTAGAGTTAAGGTTTAAGGTTAGGATTTATAATTAAGGTTTAGAGTATTGGGTGTAAGATGTATTTTTAGGATTTAGGGTTTAAAATTTAAGATTTAAGGCTTGGAATTTAATTTAAGATTAAAGCTCAGAATTTGATTTTCTAATATTAGGGCATAAAGACACAAAAAAAGAACAAACGATTTTTGTTCGCCGGCTTTTATTTTCTTGCATTAATTTATTTTGAATTTTTCTTTGGGTTATGTTTTGATACACAAGCTGTATAAAAAATTTACACAACCCTTTATATTTAAATTATAAAATTTAAAACTTAAATTCTTAGCCCTAACACCCTAAAACATAAACCCTAAACTCTAAATTATAACCATAAACCTTAAATTCTACACCTACAACTTAAACTCCTAAACCACAACCTAAATATTTAAATCTTAAAATTAATATATTTGTGTAAACTAAAATTTACTTTAATTTACACGAACTTATGTATCGAAATATTTTCCTTTCTTTTACCATGTAACTTGTAGTAATATTTTTATTCAAATCTTGTCAAACGTTAAGTGAACCTTCGAGTTTGGGCTAATAACCGACACCATGGTAAAATTGCAGCCCATTGTAAAGATGGGAAAACAAAGGGTGAACTCCAAGGCTGGCAAGATCTCTTCTCGAAATCAGCATATTTCCATCAGTAGCTTAACATGTGTGGGGTTGTTAACAATTTAGTTAATTTTCCGTCTTTCATCTTTTCTATTCCTCATGTCTAGCAAAATTTTAGGGTTAGTGATTTAGATAAAAAGGATTGAGCAATTTTTTTAAAAAGATATTTTGTCTTTAATCACTGGTATTAATGTTTTACTTAAGGATGTGGTCTCCGACTTTATTTAAAGAATTTAGAGCCTCATATTGCCATTTGGTTAAAAGAGCTATATTTTAATAATAAACTGTGTAAAAAATATACAACCCGACATATTTACGTTTTAGAAATTAAAATCTAAATTATTAATCCTAAACTAAATCCCTAATGCAAATACTTGCGTTGAAACTATTATATATGTGTGTTATAACCAGACAGCAACTGCTCATGTATTAGCCACTACAGCAACTAGTCATATATTATATAGTATACACGAAGAATCTTTTCATTTGATTTTAGTTAAAGTCTCTGAAAATGTTATAATAATCAGACAGCTAATCGGAGTCCGGACGTCCATTTTCTCAGAGAAGCAGAGATGGGAAATAATGGATACCTCCCTTTGTTCGAGACAAAGACAGCAAAAGGAAGAACCCTTTACAGAGTCTTCGCAGCCTCTATATTCTTGGCTATATGCTTGATCTGGTCTTACAGACTGAGCCATGCACCGAGTCAAGGAGAATATGGCAGATTGGTTTGGCTCGGTTTGCTTGCATCTGAGCTTTGGTTCGGTTTCTATTGGTTACTCACTCAAGCTCACCGGTGGAACCTTGTCTTTAGGCAAACCTTCAAAGACAGGCTCTCCCGCAGGTTTCTTTCTAGTTCCTTCATATGTTCCGATCTTGTTTCGTATCAACACTTGGTTTATGAGTTACCTGGAGTTGATGTATTCGTGTGCACGGCGGATCCTGCGATCGAGCCACCAATGATGGTTGTTAACACTGTTTTATCAGTTATGGCCTATGACTACCCGTCGGAGAAGCTTTCGGTGTATCTCTCGGATGATGCCGGTTCATGTCTTACTTTCTACGCTCTGTTGGAGGCCTCTCAGTTTGCTAAATATTGGATACCATTCTGCAAGAAATTCAATGTGGAACCAAGATCTCCACAGGCTTACTTTGACTCTATTTCTGTTTCACAAGGCCCCAAGCAGCCTAAAGAATTAGCAATTGTAAAGGTAATATATAATACTATCCATTATTGTACAAAATGTACCCCAAATGCAATTTTGAAGTGTTCTTTAAATATTAGGCTTCTACTTTTTCTCTGTAGAAATTATACGAGGACATGAAGAACCGAGTCGAAAATGCGACCAAGCTAGGCCGTCTCCCTGAAGAAGTACACCTGAGACATAAAGGATTTTCTCAGTGGGATTCATATACTTCTAGACATGATCATGATACCATTCTTCAAGTATGTGAAAAATTGTATTATCAATTTTTGTTAATTTACTTACTAATATGCTAAACACTTTAGGCACTTTGAAGTTTGAACTGATTGAAGGATATTTTTGTTGTTGCATAACTTGAATTGATAGATATTGATTGATGGGAAAGATCCGAATGCAAAGGATAGCGAAGGTTGTGTGTTACCGACTTTAGTGTATTTGGCTCGGGAGAAGAGGCCGCAGTATCTGCGTAACTTCAAAGCTGGAGCCATGAATGCACTGGTACTCTGGAATTTCTACATGCAACTTTTTCTCTTGCAGACACATACCATTTGTTATGTTTCTTTTTGTAAGGATTTAATAGTTTTAGAACCTACTTATCTATGCAACTTAGCAACCTATACTTGATTTTTCTGATGCCGACAAGCCTAACAGCTCGACATAACACGATATGCAGATAAGGGTATCATCTGAAATTAGCAACGGCCCGATTATTCTAAATGTAGACTGCGACATGTACTCGAATAATTCACTCGCTGTGAGGGATGCTCTCTGCTTCTTCATGGATGAGAAAAAGGGACATGAGATTGCTTTTGTACAGTTTCCGCAAAATTTTGACAATACTACCAAGAACGACCTATATGGCAGTTCACTAAGAGTAGTTAGCCAGGTAAGTATGACTCCGATAAGTGTCTCATGGTTTCGATGTTAAATATGTTAATACTGAAAATAACAGGTGGAGTTTCATGGTTTGGATGGCTATGGAGGCCCCCTTTATATTGGAACTGGCTGCTTTCATAGAAGAGATGTACTATGTGGAAGAAAGTTTAGCAGGGGAAGTGACAATGAATTCAGAAACTTGAAAGATAGAGAAAGGGTAGAAGCTGCAGATGTATTGGAAGAAAAATCAAAGGTCCTTGCTAGTTGTGCTTACGAAAATGATACCGAGTGGGGCAAGGAGGTATATCTGTCTTTCTTACTCTCCCTCACTTGACCACGCATGTAATGCGTATTTATGCAGTGCTTAGTCTCACCTTAATGCATGTTTGATTTCAGATGGGACTGAAATATGGATGTCCAGTTGAAGATGTGATTACAGGTTTAACGATCCAGTGCCGGGGATGGAAGTCGGTGTATTATAACCCTGAAAGGAAGGCTTTTCTAGGAGTTGCACCGACCACGCTTGCGCAGATACTGGTGCAACACAAGAGATGGTCTGAAGGTGATTTTCAGATATTACTTTCGAAATACAGTCCGGCTTGGTTTGCCAATGGGAAGATTAGCGTAGGCATTCAGCTAGGATATTGCTGTTACTGCTTCTGGGCCTCTAATTGCTTGGCAGTGCTGTTCTACTCTATTGCCCCTTCCCTTTATCTTCTAAAAGCCATTCCTTTGTTCCCCGAGGTTGTTACTTTTTCAACTCTGTTCTCATCTTCACATCGATTTTCGATTTAATCTGTTGATCGACTGAAATTCACATGTTACAAACATATCCAGTTGTCAAGTCCATGGTTTCTTCCATTTGCATACGTTGTAATCTCGAAGTATACATATAGCTTGGCGGAGTTCCTATGGAGCGGTGGCACGGTCCTAGGGTGGTGGAATGATCAAAGGATATGGCTTTACAAAAGGACAAGCTCCTATCTCTTGGCCTTCATCGACACCATTGCGAAATCATTAGGACTAAATTCAGATACAGCATTTGTAGTCACGGCAAAAGTTTCGAAACAGGAAGTCTACAACAGATACGTGAAAGAGATAATGGAGTTCGGAGACTCGTCTCCGATGTTCACCGTACTGGCCATAATCGCATTGGTGAATTTAGTTTGCTTGGCTGGATTGATGAAGAAAGCAATCATGAACAAGGGCATTCATAGAATCTATGAGACAATGCCTTTACAATTTGTTCTTTGTGCCATTCTGGTTCTCATCAACTGGCCTTTGTACCAAGGACTGTTCTTTAGGAAGGACAATGGCAAGATGCCAAGCTCCATAGCTATCAAATCGATTGTATTGGCTGTGTCAGCTTGTACTTGTTTTACATTCTTGACTTGATAAACTGTCATGTTGTTTGTTTTGTTTTCATGTTCTGTAATTGTCATTCCAAGATTTATCTTCAAGGTTGTTTGTAAGTGCTCTTAAGTTTCAGTAATTTCTTCCATGTCCAACTCTGCTGAGGGCTGGTGGTGTTTGACAAGGAGGGCAGGATGAGCGCCCACTCAGGGCCTCAATTTAATGGTAACAATTTAATATATTTAATAATAATTTTGTAATTTTTGAAAAACAATGACCAAATTTGTTTTTTTTATAGTTTGCTGACAATTAATGTAATTTGCCCAAAAGTTTATAGACACGACGAAATTGGTTATAGCCGTAGGTCATGCTAAACCATTATTAATGATGAAACTAAATAAATAGAATTTCCTTTTCTTTTTAGACCTAAAAACATTCCCAAACCAAATACTTAAAAAAACAATAGGGCCACGCTGGATAAATATAATGTTATTCTGGACATGAGATACAGGCGATTATAACCACGTCGAAGACAACTTCGTTGGTCTTTAAAACTCCTTCCCCTCGTACCGTCTATCTTCAGAACGCTTCAAAAGATCTAATCGAATCTTTCACGTTTTTGTAAAATTTTTCAAAAACAGTAACAAAATGGGGGAAAAGGTGAAATTTTTATTAAAATTTGTACCTTTTTAAAAAAAAATCATAGCTTTGATCTAGTTTTGAATTGTTTTCACTTTTCCTGCATTTTTTCATGCACCAACTAGATCGTTCAATTGTAAGCATAATTCACCTTGTTTCTATGTTATCTTCTTTGCTTTTGCTTCAATATTTGTGGGGTTTGCTTGAAAATTTCTGGTTTGAACAGGTTTTATTCTTTTTGTTTTTAAAAATGTTTTTGGTGGAATTTTTTTCCTGGTTTTAATCAATTATCATGACCTTGAAGGGGGGAAATGAATGATTTGTGGGTATCTCTCTGGGTTTTGGATTCCATTAGTTATTTGTTTTGGGTAAAGTTTTAGAAAATCCCTTTAGCTGTTACAGTTTATATGTTATTATTATGTTAGGTTTTGTGAAGTATTAATCTGTTGGTATTTGATTTTATATAATAATGCAATGTATTCATGTTTTTCATAATCTTTTTTTTATAACTAGGATCCTTCGACTTTGTAATTTGCAGATGAAAATCGGATCCCTTGAATTTGTTGCTGTTATATTACTAGTATTCTTGTGTAACCCGAATGCGGTGTTTGGAATAAGATTTGTAATTGATAGAGAAGAATGCTTCTCTCACGATGTTAAATATGAAGGGGATACGGTTCATGTGTCTTTCGTTGTCATTAAGGCCGATTCAACTTGGCATAATAGTCATGAGGGTCTTGATCTGGTGGTAAGCTTCCTCATCTCTTTCTTACTTCATGTACTCGTGTTTCAATTGCTAGCATGTAGTTCGGTTATTGCACTATTGAGATTTCTTACTTGGGGCATTGTTAAGACTGTGAACTGCAAGTTAATTGTGTTTTTTTGAATGGGTGATCTTACGAGTCTAAATCAGATCTCACTCCTTTATGAATTGATTACGAGTCCGGTGGCCAGATTTGGACACCACCTTTACCAGACCATTTTCTTGAAGCCAACAAATCAAATTTGAAACTGTAGTTAGAATTATACTGAAAACATAGGATTCTAGTACTAATGTATTTTTGAAGTTGTTAATGTGGACTAGAAATGGAAACAGATTCCAACCTTTTGACTTCTAGAAACCCTTCGGCTGCTAATGCTATTAAGAGTTGTTCTTTTTCTCTGAATTTTGGTGATTTTACTATGTTGTTTTATCTGAATAAGTTGGATTCTGAAAACGGGCTCAGAAAAGTTTTTACTTGTAGTGCTTTCAAGTTAAAGAATGAGATGTACATAAAGCTTTTTTTTCCATTTTCCTTTGAATTGCCTATTTGCAAAATTGTTTGGGAGCTCGACGTTTCAGAGTCTTATCGAACTTGCTACTTGTTGCAATTGTTAGGTGAAAGGACCTTCCGGTGATCAGATTCAAGATTACCGGGACAAGATAAGTGAGAAATTTGAGTTTGTTGCTCATCAAAAAGGAGTACACCATTTCTGCTTCAGTAATAAATCCCCTTATTACGAAACTGTTGACTTTGATGTCCATGAAAGCCATTTTACGTACTATGATCAGCATGCTAAGGATGGTAAGTCATGTGTCATTTGCTTTAATGTTTCTCTTCCCACGTGGAACCTTTAATATGAAACGTACTGACTGTTGGTCTCTTGCTTATCTGCAGAGCATTTCGACCCTTTGTTAGAACAAATATCTAAGTTAGAGGATGCTCTTTATAACATCCAGTTCGAACAGCACTGGTTAGAGGCTCAGACAGAACGTCAGGCAATAGGTATATTCGCCTGAACCTTTTCTATTTTTGATTAAGACAGTTCTAGATGATGTTCTGACCTTGATACCTTTGGAACTTGTATATCTGCTGTTATACCTTCAAACTCATAGGTGCTGAGAATCTTTACCTTGAAGCAATTTGCTGCGATCATATGAATCCTTTCCAGTTGATAATTTTTTTTACACTTAATCATTTTCTTACCGTAAATGCAGTAAATGAAGCTATGAGTAGAAGAGCAGTTCACAAGGCCCTCTACGAATCTGCAGCACTAATCGGAGCCAGTGTTCTGCAAGTTTACCTACTCCGACGCCTTTTTGAACGAAAGCTTGGAATGTCCCGGGTTTAGTTTTAGCACGGCACTGCAATGTTTTCTTTTTTCAGGATCCCCCAGACTATTGCCATCTCAGGCACTTGATATACACATTAATTTATGAAATCAATGACATTTACCGTTATGTTTTTTACTTTATATTTAACATTGTTGAGAAAAATAGACTACAAAGCATGATTGGATTTATACCAAACTTTTTTATGGTTCCATGGGTGAATGATGTTAAGCCATAATCCAAGAACATGTTCTTCTGCATGTTATAAACTGCCATTGAAATACATTTCCCATAAAAAAAAGATGAGAAACAAAGGCAACTTTTCAAAAACACACAGATCATATGTAGAACATGAATAAGGAATGTGTCACAGAAAAAGCTCTATAGCTTTGTAACACAAAGGCGTCAAAGACAATGAAATAGCAGTGTCTAATAACAACCCACCAAACTCATATATGTAGATACAATAAGTGTTTGTCTTGTTTACTTCTTCGTCCCCCCAGAATTAAATTTTACACCACAAAATGGAAATCTAGAAGGGCTTATCAAGCCCTATAGAACCTATCTTGTTTAGGAATATGCGGTGGGGCTTTAACATACTTGTGGAAGCTCATAGTCTTGTACGAGTAGGGCTTTGTCATGATTCTGCAGCTGGAGCTTGAATGCAGCAAAACCATTTTTTCTGAAAAGAAAAATCATCATAGCAACAGCATATTACAATCATTTCATATGGAAATGGTACAACATTCAAGCAAACTGTTATTAGACGATAAGATCAAGTCGTTAGATATCACTTACAGGTTGGGTTTTGCTAGGTTCCACTCCAGGCTTAGCATGAGGATCAGCCTTTGCAGGTGACTCAGGTTTGCCACCTGTTTTCTTCTCATCTCTTGCCTTGTTAAAGATCACAGTAAACCCCTCGGCTGAGGAAGGATCGTTGACATCCCATTCACCAAATTTTGGCAATGGCCGACCCTTTTCCTATTGAGCAAAGTAAAAAGTGAATTCCCATCAAGACCCTTATAAACAAGGTAAGCAAATAGACAAAATATCAAGGTAACCTGACACAATTAAAGCATTTCACCAAGTAGCTAATTGCCACAATGTATTCAATTTTCACATTGCAAACATTTTCTATTCTGAACTAGCAACACATTCAATTGAAGATAAGATCACCTATACAATCTGAATTCTGAACTGTAAATTCCAGTGAAACTGCTAAAAGAAAGCTGCTAGTTACGATAAGGTTATTACACAACTTCAGCTTTAACTTGGTAAAATTCCATTTGTTTAACAACTGCAAAATTAATTGGCATGCTTGCAATATTAAGAACGTGGGTGATCTATCAGGCTTGACATTACAGGGCAGTGTTTCTGACTACTATATTTTGGTGCGGAACTCATAGTGTAAGTGTTCTCTTTTATTAGTAACATATGATAATGCTTACTAAAAGAGAGAAAAAAGGAAGAAAAAAACTGCGACTTCGGCAGATCTTATATCACATTGTCTGATTCTTAGCAAGGTGTGGCTAAAAAGGCATTTTGCAGCTTGCATTATTGAAACCTAAATAAACAGTGTAGTTCAAATTAACCAAACAGTGACACTGGTTATTGCTCTAGAGAAAGCACTCCAAAAACCCTGGTCATTGCAATCACAATCTTCAATAGGATGTCAAAGAAAATATCATAAATGGTTCGTGAAATAAGCATTTTAAACAATGGTATAATCACATCTTTATTCGGGGGGGGGGGTGTTAAGTGGATAGAATAATGAAAGAAAGCCATGCCAAAATAGCAACAGTGTCAATTACACAGTTCAAATAGAAGCCTCCACATGAGCAATAATTGAATGTAAATCACAATGATCATTCATAGAGATAAAAATGACCACAAAAAATCATACACATTATCAATATGAAGCCACAACTAGATAACATGAAATAATTCACGTTCTTGGAAAGATTCAGTGAAAAGCTTAACTTATCCAGCAACAAGACAAAAAGGAATCTGCAAAAAGTCGAATATGAAGTTACATAAAGTATCAAAATAATAGCAAGTCATGCAGATCCAAGCATAATTTAGCAACATCTTTCAAAATAAAAGGTGTCATAGATCACATAAAGAACTCCAATTACTTAGTGCTGATCAATTTATTCCGAAAAGATTGACACAAAAAGATTCATCTATTTCTGAATGTGAACAAATTTCTCGATTATGATGTTCACAATCAAGCTGCTATTTGCAGATTAGATATCCAACAAGACATAAGTAACAATACATGCCCTTTGAAACCCCCAAGTAATGCTAATTTTCTAGCTTTATCACAATCCTAGCTTATCACTCCCTACTTCCCAGCTTCAATGTTTAATCAGAAACCACATTTTCCACACAAAATTAATGATACATTAATCGAACCATCCTGAATCCTATTCAGACAAAGATTCTACAAACCCAGTCGAAACAATTCACCCACTTGCTAATACATTCAAATATTCCTTCAGTCAATATTAATCTATCTTCCAAAAAAAATCCAAACCATAAATCATGTCATTACAGAAGTAAATGTCTCAACCAATTAATCAGTTAAACAAAACAAAAACACAAAAAGAAGAAAATCCATTTTCCAGAAAGAGCAGCAAAAACATCAAAGAAGGAAGTTACAGAAAAGATGAAAATGGTAAATTTAAAACTCTGATCATCAGCAACAAAATGATTTTTTTTTACTTCAAACTCAGAATCACAAACCCCAAAACTATATGAATCAAAACAACCCAAAGTTCATAACCATAAAAAAGCAGAAAAATTAAATCACACATCAAAATTAGACCTTTCTATTAATAAATTTAAACAAAAATGAAAAAGGCAACAAAAGCCCAAAAAGATTACACACCGACATGAATTCTAGAGAGAGAAACTTTACTCGTGAAGAGAGAGGAGGGGATATATAGAGGGGTTTAGAGAGAGAAAGAAGAAATTTTTTTGGGAGGAAAATGTGAAGAAAGAGAAATAAAATAAGAGAGAAAATCGGAATCGGGAAAACGGCGTTAGTTTGGACTGTTAATGGAAAAGGATGGGGGAAACTGAGTCGTTAGACTCATTACTGAATTGATGACATGGAGGCGGGCACGGATAACGGAAACAGCAAGATGAGCTGGTAAATATTTTTTTATAATTATAAATATCTAATATATAGGCCGTTTGATCTGAACTAGTCTTATTAAAAGTAAAAAATATCTAAAATTATAAATATTTCCTTATAACATTAAAATAAGAAATTAGCAACTTTAGATCATACAACGACCATACATGAAAAAGGTTAAAAATTTGACCAAAAACTCAAATAAAAATAGATACGAATAAATCTGATATCATTGACAAACGAACCACAAAAGGGAATTAAGTTATTAAAAGACCACCGAAAACCGCATATCAGAGTCGAGCGTTGTAAAAAGCTATCCATGAACGCAAACTACGAATCCAAATTCAATCCGATAGTTCAGAGTAGGGAAGATCAGCAGGATTACAAATAAGCGCTATCTTGATCAATCGTAACATCATTAAATCCAACTTTGAGAAAACATAAGATAAAAAGAATATACAAATGACCGAAAAAAGACAAAAAAATATGCCAAAAGACAAAAATAAACATGGCACAAAACCATAGAAAAACGTATTACAAAAGTATAATTATTTTTATTTAAAATTAAAAAATAAAAAAAAATTAACAATCGACAATCAGTATTAAAATCAGTGCTATCGTCAGCTAAATAAAATAAAAAAAAATTGTAATGATATGGAGAGTGCCGCAAACCCTACCAGTGCTCTAGGGTTTTCGCAAAGTTTGTTTCATTAGCAAGTCATAACATTAAAATAACGGGAACAATAAGATAGGCTGGTAAATAATTTTTTTATAATTATGGATATTTGATTTATTTGTCGACTAATATAGTAATGTATTATAGAGTGACAATTTTAATTTAATTTGTTCGATTGTAAGTCATAACACTAAGATGATAGAAACGACAAGTTGAGCTGCTAAATGATTTTTTAACCGTAGATATATGATCTATAGGTACTAATCTAAATTAGGTATTATAAGATAACTCTCTCAATTCAATTTATTCTATTTACAAGTCATAATATTAAAGTTTGAATTTTTAACCTTAATTAAAAGATGTAACAATTCATATTATTAAACCGACGTATATTTAATTGGAAAAAGGAGATTTTTACATATTCTATGATTGCAACAATTACTAGTATTATTACAATTATACTAATTGTTTAAATTCACGATTATAATTATATTAATTGAATTAAAATTAAACCAATTATAAGAAAAAAATAGAACAAGAAGTATAAGAACTAAAAAGATAAGACCCTTGGTTTATGCCTTTCATTTTACAATTATGTATGGGATAATTTACAATTATGTATGGGATTATTATCTCATACACAAGCGGTAAAAACTTTTTGTTTTAATAAGTGTTTCAATTTTAAGGTTTAGGGTTTTAATTTAGGGCTTAGAGTTTAAGGGTTTAAAATTTAGGGTTTATGGTTAAAATTTAAGGTTAAAATTTATGGTTAGGGTTTAGGTTTTAGGACACTATAATTAGGGATTTAGGTTTTAACCTATAAACTCTAAATTTTAACCCTAAATCCAAAATTCTATCAACAACTCCTAAATTCAAAACTACTACACTTAAACCACTTAACCCTAAACTAAGTCCCTAAAATTAAGACGCTTGTATAAACAAAGTTTCCACAAGCACTTGTACATAGAATAATTACCCTTATATGTGTCTTGAATTAAAAATAAAATCTAATATCACGCTATGAAATATTCGATACTGCAACATGAGATTATATTCTTAGTCTAAAAGAAAACATGAATAATCCTACAAATAGAAGGAATATATAAGAAAAAAAATGATAAGACCCTTGGTTTATGCCTTTCGGGACCAAACATGGGTGGTTTAGAAGTCTAAACGACATAAAACCAAGAATTTTTAATATCATTTTAGATTTTTTTATTAAGTTAATAAAAAAATACATGTATTTCATTTATATTTATGGTGTTCATTCGTGTCATATTAACAATTTCTGGAGGAGATTGTGTTTTTCTTATGCCTCAAGGAAGAAGAAAAAAGTTGCAGACATTCATAGAATTGGGAGCTGTTTCTAGCACTTGACTCCTTCCTCGCAGTTCAACGTCCCTGCGAAACGAGTTAGTCTTCTATCGAATGTTGAAAGCTTGGCTTTGATTATTTGCTTCTTTTTGAATTCCGAATGAGAAGGCGGAGGTGGCCCCGAAGTTCTGAAGAAGGCTCCGTTCATGAACAAGTCTCCTTCTGATGTCCATAACCAGTTCTTCCACTCTGATTCTGGTGCATAGTTCCGGTTGGTTATCTGCAGAAATACAATGAACAAAAACAAATTAAAATCGATGATGTGGACAGATCTTAACGGTCCTCGTGCGATGATATGAAGGGATTTTAACAATTTAGTGGTATAATTGTAGCCTAAACTAAAGTTCAGTGCTAAAATAGTATCGATTTTTAGTTTAGTAGTATCTGATATAGTTTATCCTAAATATATTTTTATTACCTCTTTAGTCCGGGGGTCATCTGGAGCAATGAACCTGTTGCCTTGGCTCATAATAGTAGGATGTGTGCTGCCACCAATGGCATACATTTTCCAATGAGTGTAGTCATTGATGACGACATGAAAGAATCCCCATCGGCATCTAGGCATTCTTTGTACCAATTCCTTACCAAAATGGTTGAATGCAATTGTGACTTGCATGTATTGATCTTTAGAAAACGTGTCACTTCCGCCCAACAAGATCACCTGAAAGAGAAATCCGAGAAAACTCGGTCGAAATCGGGTGGCGAAATGTGCAGCTTGTCGAGTGTTTTTAAGGTAAAACTTACATGGTCATGATGAGTGAAATGGCAGTTTGAGCTGGTGATAGCAGTGAAACCTTGTATTGCATCGATGAGTCCGTCCTGACACTCGGACATTGAAATATGATCGAGCCAGACCTTCGATGATCCAAAGATGGAAACCCCATCTCCATCAGCGACCGTTCGTATACCGAAATGATCTTCAGAGTCCTTGATTAGGCCACCTTGACATGTACCAATGTGATGAACATGGATATTGTGAATGATGACGTTCTCCACAAACTGAAGTGTAATACCACACCCATGTGCTATATGAACATCTGCTCCACGGCCATCGATTGTCATATTTCTCTGAACCACAACTTGATGTGCATATCATTAGCAAAAATGATCCACAAAGGTCTGTTTTGGATCACAGCATGACGTAAAGTTCCTGGTTTAGGATTTACAACATCATCATCGGAATTATCCGTCACCAAATAGTATTCTCCCTTTTTTCCACCGCGAGTTTTGTAACCAAAACCGAGCACACACGACGCCAATCTTTTCCGATTCTTAGCCCAACTCTTCTTGCACCGCCAACATCTATCGATCAGATTGGTCACCATGCACGGACCACTCTTCTTTTTGTGTTTACCCCTTAAGAATCATTTCGTGTTGTTGGCTATAACACCTTTAAATTCTATGGTTTGGTTGGCTCTAGTTTTATCAAGAACCCTGCAACATGATGTTCAAGATAATATATGTAAGAAGATAGAGATAAAACAACATGTTACAATAAGACTTACTTGTTAACATTATAATTCAGGTGATTGGTGACATTTTCCGGGTTCGGTTCATAAGCAGCCAACGCAATCTTCCATGCTTCTTCCTCTCGTTGCTTCCAGAAATCATCAAATTCGCCAATGTTTGCCCATATCCTTGGAATTAGGGTGAAAACAGAAAAGAGGAAAACAAGCCTCAGCTTACTTTCCTCCATTATTGTTTTCTTATTATCTTTTCTCGATTCGATTACTCGAGTGATACTCAGGTCCTAAGTTTTAAAACTCGAAAAACACTAAAAAAGGGTGAACCCCAAATATCTATGCTCTAAATTTGCCAACTTTTGTCGGCTAAAACTAAAACCTTTGGTTATTTTGATGGAACATGCAATTTTTGGTTACCTATAAATAAACATTCCATGAAATTGTTTAGTTCTTAAATCAAAGTACATAAATAGCTAACTATTATCTTTACAAGATTATAAACCAAACCTTTTTCCTGTAAAATTGGAAATTGCTTAACAACTTCATGCGTGAAAATGTTAGGTTTGCAAACTTAATTTAGATTAAAAGTGGCAATATTAGGACAAATCTTTGAATCAAGCAATTCCCTGAAAAATGATCAAACTGTACAAACTCTCCCATCTTTCACCATAGATCCTAACACCATATTGCAAGTATAAACCGACGGCTTAAATCCTCGAAAACACATCAAACTAAAAGTCTCCAAAGCATTATCAATCATCCCATCTTTCAGATAAACTCCGATTAAAAGATCGAAAACCGATGAGTTTGAATTGCAAAGAGGGTATGTGTCCATCAAAGCACCAAAAACAAACATTGAGCCAACACCCATTTTACATAAATGCCTCAACAATGATTTAGCAGAGCTATACATTCTAGCTCGAGCAAGAACATGGGTAGTAATTGAAAGTACATGAGCAAGATGTTTGTGTTCCAAACCAGATTGTTTGATAAAAAAAAAGTTAAGAAATTTCATAGCTAAAAGAAGCTAACTTGTAATCTATGTGGTTCATGGACTCCCAACGGACTATAGTTAAAATTGTACATATGCTGTTCTCCAACTTTACCTAAAAGGGGGAAAAAGGTTAGAAATTTTCATAACAAGAAATATATATTGATACAAAAGTTGAAAACTTTAAGCATAAAAGGAGTTGAGAAGAGTTACCAGAAGGAAAAGGTCTCAATTTTGTGAAATTGAGGTGGAGTGGCTGTGGAGCTAATAGTGTTTTAGTGGTGGAAGAACTCGGAGTCGAAGACATTAGTTTTGAACTCTGCCACTCAGAGTCTCAGACCGAGAGTCTGAGAAGTGTTTTGTGGCGCGTGTTCATCTGTTCTGTTCTGAGCTGTGCCTGATGTTTTTATGGCGTTGTTGGTTTAGACTATTAAGTTTGTTTGAAATATTGGGCCTCAGTTATGAATCATTACCCCTAGAACTGTTTTATGGCTACTGCTGGGCCGTTTGTTTAGGGAGAAATTGGATTTTGTTTTTTATAAAAAGTTTAGACTTCAATCGGTAAAAGCGCAAAACAGAGAAGTAATGTCGAACAGGTATTTCGTGTACGCTAAAAAATTTAAATTTTTTTGTCAGATTTAACGTCCAAACAAACGTTTCATCATAATTTAAAATTTTCAGCTTCTCTAAAAATGGTCGCTGGACAGTAAAATTGCGTTAAAAATTCCTATTGAACGAGCCCTTAGTATATAATTGCGTATCTAAATTTGTCGTTTTATTTTAAACGTGGTATATTTGTTTAACAAGTTAAATTTTTTTAACTCAACAAGTAGTTTCAGTAAAAAAAGGATGAAGTTCATCATAAGAGACTCGAGTTTGAGCAATTTTATTTACAAAGTGTGTACGCACGTTAACAAATGGTTAAAAAAACATAAAATACTATCTTATAATCATCTTAAGATTATTAAAAAAATTAACACTTTAATCAAAAGTTACCCATTTGGTCCTTATATTTGTAAATGTAGTACATGCGGTTTTATAAATAAGTTTGGTACTTGTATTTGTTAAAAAGTTATATATTTGATATTTGGATTTAAAACTTATAACGTGAACCTCATTAGTTGTTGGAATTTATAAATTATCAAATCCAAGTATTAAATGTATGATTTCAGACTTCTTCAAGTTTGGTCTGATGAATAAGGATATTAATAAAAGGGTTTAAATTTGGTACACAGGCTTTTACACAAGCCTGCATATTTTATTATAAATCAAAATTAAACTTAAACCCTAAAAAACTTAACCCCAAACCCTAAATACTAAACAATAACCTTAAATTCTAAACCCTAAGACCTAAACCCCTAAACTCTAAATCCTAACCTAAACCTCTAACCCTTAAAACTAAAATGTCTGTATAAAAAGTTTACACTGACTGTGTATTTACGTTTTTCTCTTAATAAAACTAACATAGTTTTAATCTCAAAAATTAAGAACTCTACGAAAGTTGGTCACTTTAGACCAATTAGTCTCTGTAACTTTTCTATAAAAATTATTACCAAGATTCTTGTTTTAAGGCTCAAAACTTATCTTTCGAATATTATTTCTTCAACACAGTCAACCTTCGTTAGTGAACGCCTTATTCATGACAATATCATCTTAGCCCACGAAGCATTCCATGCTATTAAGAGAAAAGGGAAAGGCTCAACTGGAATAATGACTTTTAAAATCGACCTCGAAAAAGTTTATGATAAAGTAGACTGGGATGTGCTTTGTTTTATTATGCAAAAAAAAAAAAAGATTTGATCCTGGGTGGGTCCAACGTGTCATGTAATGCGTCGCGATAATCTCAATCTCTCTTATGCTGAATGGAGAAAAACGAAATTCCCTTTTTCCAACTAAAAAAATTAGACAAAGAGATCCTCCATCTCCCTTCTTCTTTCTCTTAATATCCAATGTCTTTACATGGATTATTGATAGGCAAATTAAGAGATCAAGAATTCACTGATTATCGGATTGGAAGAAGATGTCCCGTGTTGAGTCATCTTATGTTTGTTGATGACTGTGTCTTATCCACCAAAGCTGATCATGCAAACTGCTTCTCAGTGATGTCTCTTTTAGATCTTTTTCAGAAAATTACAAGCCAAACTGTGAATGTTGATAAATTCTCGATTTTCTTCTCACCCAACACCAGTCTTATTCTTAAAACTTCACTTGATAATTCTTCGAGTTTCGGTATAATGGAAGAAAGAAGCAAATATTTAGTCTTCCCGTCCTTTTGGGGTAGAGGTAAGAAGGAAGCTCTTGCTTTCATTTTGGAAAGAGTTAAAAAAAAATTATAGTTGGAAATCTAAATTTCTCTCTTAAGAGGGTAAGGAAATTCTCATTAAAGCTGTTGCTACTGTAATTCATGTTGGGTGAGGGTCCCACTATATGGGTAACCCATCACCGTTTCACCCCAAATTTAAAGGGGTTGTTGGTTGGCATGTCTGCCATATTTATTTTGTTTGACTTTTTCAATTTTCTTGTTGCTTTATGTGGTGTGTGGGAAGCTAATTTCAGTAGATTTGAACGATTGAAGAAAGCTCAGAAAACGTTCAAGAGAAAAATAGGAGAGAAAAACTATTTCCAGCTTTGAGCAGTTTTGATCAACTCTTTGATCGGAGGTCGATTGAGTAGATTTTTGGACAGCAGATAGGCGACTTGGTGATCTTAACTTTGTACGGTCGGATTTTTCATCCGAGACCCGTAACGTCCGAAATCCCCATTTTACAGCAACTGCGTTTTTGGTGATGTTCTCTCATTTTACTCTCTTTTGTTAAAGACTACTTGTTATTAGCCTTGTTGGAGTTGAATGCTTGTTGTAGGTTGGATATTGTAGTCTTGTAGTTGAACATTTGATTATAGTGGTTTTTACCCTTGATTTAGAGGGGTTTTCCACGTAAAAATATCGGTGTCTCGATTTACTTGTGTTGTGGTTGCATTGATGATTTGTGGTTGACTAGTGCTGTTGAGAACATATTTGTAATATTGTGCTTGCCATAATTATTGACTTGAGTTATAGGGAGAGAAAGAACACCGGTTGTGCTTCCGCTTAATTTCGGTTGTTCGGTTTCTTCCCTAACAAACTGGCATCAGAGCTTGGTTATTGTATCAGATAATTATGGAGATTAATACAAGCAAGATGATTATGTTGAATGGCACGAATTATCAACTTTGGCGGAATAAAATGAAAGACTTGTTGTTTGTAAAGGCTTTGCATCTTCCGGTCTTTGCTATTCAAAAACCCGATTCAAAAAGTGATGAGGAATGAAAATTTGAGCATCAACAAGTGTGTGGCTATATTCGACAATTTGTTGAAGAAAATGTTTACAACCACATTGATCAGGAGACACATGCTCGCACATTGTGGGAGAAGCTTGAAAGCTTGTATGCTTCGAGGTCGGGCAACAACAAATTGTTTTTGCTAAAGAAAATGATGGCGTTGAAATACAGAGAGAGGAACGTCTACAGCTGACCATGTTAGTGAGTTTCAAAGTGTGATGAATTAGTTGCTTGGTATGGGTGTCAAATTTGATGATGAGATTTTAGGGCTTTGGTTCTTGCTACTCCACCGGACACTTGGGAGACTTTTCGGGTCTCATTCATTAATTATGCTCCACATGGTATTATTACTTTGGATTTGGCTAAGAGTGGTGTGTTGAATGAAGAGGTTAGAAGAAGATCTCAGGGTTCTACATCACAGTCCGAGGTGTTGGTTACTGAGAACAGGGGGAGAAACAGAGAAAAAGATGGCAAGGGTAGAGATAAAAGTCGAAGCAAGTCAAGATCGAGATATAAGAATCTTGAGTGTCATCATTGTGGTAAGAAATGTCATATCAAGAAATATTGCTACAAGTGGAAGAGAGAGAACAAAAACGGTGGTGATAAAAACGATCGAAATGATGATGAAAAATCTGAGCGTGTTGTTGCTGCTACCCGTGAAGATCTATTGGTCATTTGTTCTGAGAATTTGGTCAACCTAGCATGCGATGAGACTAGTTGGGTGATTGATATTGGTGCTTCAATTCATGTCACGTCAAGGAGGGATTTCTTCACATCTTATACTCCTGGTGATTTTGGAGTATTGAAGATGGGTAATGACGGTTTGATTCCAGTTATTGGCATGAGAGATGTTAGGTTGATGAGCAATAATGGAACAAAGTTAATTCTCAAGGATGTCAAACATGCACCGGATATCCGTTTGAATTTGATTTCTGCATGAAAGCTTGATGATGAGGGATTTTGTAACACCTTTAGTGAGGGGCAGTGGAAGCTGACTAAAGGCTCCTTGGTTGTGGCTCGAGGAAAGAAGAGTTCAAATTTGTACTTGATGCAGGCTTTGACTTTCAGAGGCACTGTGAATGTGACAGTAAATGACTCAACTGAGTTGTGGCATAAATGGCTTAGTCATATGAGCGAGAAGGGGATTAATTGTTTAGCCAAGAATAATCAACTTTTTGGGTTGAAGAACGCCACATTGAAGAATTGTGCTCATTGTCTAGCGGGGAAGCAGAGAAGAGTTTCTTTTAGAAATCATCCTCCTCATAGAAAATTAGAGTTGCTAGAGTTGGTCCATTCAAATGTTTGCGGTCCGATAAAGGTAAAGTCACATGGTGGTGCACTTTATTTTGTGACTTTCATTGATGATTGTTCAAGAAAGCTGTGGGTCTACACTTTGAAGTCGAAAGACCAAGTTTTTGAGGCATTTAAACAGTTTCAAGCATCAGTTGAAAGAGAAACAGGGAAGAAGGTAAAGTGCATTCGTACTGATAATGGTAGCGAGTAAACAGGGCCATTTCATGAGTATTGTCGGCGAAAGGGAATCAGACATCAGAGAACACCACCAAAGACTCCACAGTTAAATGGGTTAGCTGAAAGAATGAACCGGACATTGATTGAGAGAGTCAGATGTTTGCCGTCAGATGCAAAGTTGCCAAGATCGTTTTAGGCTGAAGCCTTGAATACAGTGGCACATGTGATTAATCTGTCTCCTAGTGTTCCTTTACGGGGTGATATATCATATAGAGTTTGGTTTGGTAAAGACGTGTCATATGATCACCTGTGTGTGTTCGGTTGTAAAGTATTTGTTCATGTTCCAAAGGATGAAAGATCTAAGTTGGATGTCAAGACTCTTCAATGCATCTTTATTGGTTATGGTCTAGATGGTGAGCTTGGTTATAGACTCTAGATCCAGTTCAGAAGAAGCTCGTGAAAAGCCGAGATATTGTCTTCATTAAGGATCAGACCATTGATGACATTGATAAGACAGAGAAAGAGGATTCACAAGACAGTGGTGACTTAACCGATGTGAATCCAGTTCCACTGGACCCTTCACCGAATCCTATTCAGGATGATGTACAAGGTGATGTTAATAATGACCAGCAGGACATAGGTGACTTTGATGCTCCCATAGATGATGTTGTGAATGATCAACAACAAACACATATAGCTCCACCAGTAGTTTCACTTCAAAGATCTTTTAGACAACGACGATCTTCTGTCAGGTATTCTTCTGATGAATATGTTCTTTTGACTGACGGGGGAGAACCTGAATGTTATGAAGAGGTTATGGATAGTGAATGCAAAGATCAGTGGGTTGAAGCAATGAAAGATGAACTTCAATCCTTGCATGATAACCATACATTTGAGTTGGTGAAACTACCTAAGGGCAAGAGAGCTTTGAAGAACTGGTGGGTTTACAGGTTGAAGCAAGAAGAAAAGTCTTCATCTCCACGATACAAAGCTAGATTGGTCGTCAAGGGTTATACTCAGAAAAAAGGGGATTGATTTTGAAGAAATATGTTCTCCATGTTGCGCGTAATAAGTGCTACGCAAATGTGCAAGTATACACGTCGCAAGTTATAGCATAAAAGATATCGTCTCCACAGGGATTGGTGCCACTTCAAGGATCTAGTCTCTTGCACTGTAAAAAGTAAAAACACAAGTAAAAGATTATAGAAGTTTTAACTAAAAACTAAACTAGAAAGCAATTAAGTAAATGAAAAGATGAGATCGAATGAGAGAGAGATAGGCCAGGTTATCGTGAGTTGAGGTGTGATAGCCGATTGGATCGTTTTGGTAAAAGAGTGCACGGGCAACTCAGTTGTCGTGGCAACTTGCACAACGGGGTTGCCTTGGCAACTAATCGATGGTTACCTGGGCAACTAGTTGAGCAACTACTTGGGCGTCTGGGCAGCAACCTTCAAGGTTCGGCAGAGCGTTCTTCAATGGTTTCTTCTTATCCCTAAGTCGAAACTCTAGCTACTTGTGCATGCCTTGATAATACATCCCTGCGTGAATCAAGGGTGAACAACAACCAATCTTGCGCTCCTCTTAGCCGTTGAAATCCTTAACTTATTCCTAAGCCGAATTAATCTTCACCATCATTGGATTGAATAAAGATCATATTCATTCGTTTCTTGAATCTAACTCTCCCGATATTAGATAAATAGATGAAATCACGAGATCCTCTCCCAATTCACTCGCAAACAAGAATAAGAACCAAGAATGAATAAACCTTGAAATAGAAAAATGCAAACTCTTATTACCTAAACAAAAACCAATAGTTTCTCACAACCACAAAACACAATAACCATAGCCAAGTAGATTTAGTTCATGGCTAGGTTCCAAAGAAACACAAGATAAACAATCCCTAGCATGAACCCAATCGAACAAGGAAGAAAATATGAAGCTTGTCGAAAATCCCTTGCCCTAGATGCTTGTCGAAAATTCCCCTTGCTTTCTCCCTTGGACTTGTCGAAATTTCCCCTAATACTCTCTCCATAAGTTTTTGAAATCTCCTAGCTATTTATAGGGCTAGGCCAAAGTCCTTCTTTGAGGAGGAGTTTGAGTTGGAATTAAATTATCTTTAAAGAATATAATTCTTTATTATAATTATATTCCTATTAGAACTTCTCCTATCTTCTTGGAATTTAATTCTTCTTTAATCTCTGCATGGCAATCAAATTCCTTTGGGCTTGGGCCTTGCTCCATGTCATCTTAGGCTTGTATAGTCATCAATTTCGACATCCCTATTGCATTTTCTCTTTGTCGATAATTGCCATGGCAACTGGCTCGGCGTCTCCTTCATGCATTGCCCTGGCAACTAGCTCGACATTGCTTTGGCAAGTGATCCTGCACATACACACACAAAGCACACCAAAGCAGCATCTTTTCCACAAAAACTACCAAGTTATGTAATCAAGCTCAACGATGGAAAGAAACATGGATTAATGCATGAATAGCTAATTATGCAACTAATATGAGCCTAAGTCTAACAATTATATGAGTAAAAAGGGTAAGAAAAATAGTACTTTTGAACACTTATCACACCCCCAAACTCAAACTATTGCTTGTCCTCAAGCAATGCAAACTCATAATTACCTGCCAAGACTTCAATTTTCACAAACTTAGCTTTGAACTTGATTTCAATTCTCTGAACCGGGGCACAAAGTATGATTGGCTTTTTATTTTTCGGAAAACTGAGGAGTTACTCGGAATCAAACTATAATGCTTGTGAGTGTGTGCGGAGTTGTGTGCAAGTTGATTTTTCGGATCCTATGCAAACAATAGGTTTTCAAATTACTTTATTGGGTTCTTTTTAACATGTTTTAACTAGAGCCAGTTTTGGGCACCTCTAGTGTTTTGTTTTTAGTTTTATTAAGTTAATTTAATCGACTAGAGCCGGTTTCGGGCACCTCTAGTTAAATTTTTTTTAACACATCCTAGAGCCAGTTTCGGGCACCTCTAGTGATCAATTTTTTTAGCACATGCTAGAGCCAATTTCAGGCACCTCTAGCATTCATCCAATTTTTATTCTAATCCCCCAATTTGTTAATTATCAACCTAAGTTCACTAGAATTCCTTAAATCAATCAAACCACAACAGTGTTTTATCAAATTTAGCATCATAGTAAAATTCTAAGTTTTTCCATGGTTATCCTAGAATAAAAATTCTATCAATTAAGTGCATTGGCAAAGTCATCATCGAATATTCATCAAATCTAAGCAATTCTTGTTCCAATTAAAGGCATGGCAAGCAATTTATGTATCCTAAATGTAATACTTAAGATGAATGTAACTAAACATGGTAACTACTAATAACAATCCCCCCCAAACTCGAGTGAGGCATTGTCCTCAATGCATGCATAAAATAACGAGAAAAAATAAAAATAAAAATGCATACAAGGACTTACTCCGAGAGTTCATCATCGTAGATGATTAGTTTCCTTTTGGTCGGTGTCTTGATTCTCTTGCTTGAACGCTATGGTTGTTTTCTTGTTGCCGGGATGTCTTTAGCTTTGGTTGTCGTGGCATCTTCAGGGTTGGTTGTCGTGGCATCAGCTTGTGCAGACACGATGTAGGTTGCCGCGGCATCTTCTTCATTGCTTGCCGGGGCAAGGATCTCGACAGTAAATTTCCTTAGCATAGTAGTTGTGAAAAAGAAAACAAAGAAAACCTGAAAACTAATGATAATGAAGAAAAATAAAATATCTCCTAAAAAATAAAAATAAAAAGAAAAAGAAAAAGAAAAAGAAAATATTGAAAGGAGAGCATGCCATGCATCTCCCAAGTTGACCACTTCTCTGTTACGTTCCACATGGGCACCATTGTAGTGCTTCAATCTTTGTCCATTAACTTTGAATTCATGGTTGTCACAGATGGACTTGATTATCACAGCACTATGGGAGAATGGTTTGACGACTTCGTATGGTCCCGACCATCTTGATTTCAGCTTTCTCGGGAAAAGTTTTAGCCGAGAATTGAATAGGAGAACTAGTTGCCCTGGCGTGAATTGTCGTGGCAATAGTTTCTTGTCGTGCCATCGTTTTGTTTTCTCCTTGTAGATTCGTGCATTGTTATAGGCGAGTGCACGGAATTCTTCTATCTCATTGAGGTCCATCAAATGCTTTTGTCCGGCACTTTTCCAATCCATATTCACGGTCTTGATTGCCCAGTACGCCTTGTGCTCGATTTCCACCGGTAGATGACATGTTTTACCATAGACAAGTCGGAAGGGGGACATACCTAAGGGTGTTTTGAATGCAGTGCGATATGCTCAAAGTGCGTCATCTAGTCTTAATGATCAATCCTTCCTAAAGGGATTTACAACTTTCTCGAGTATTCCCTTCAACTCCCGGTTGGAAATTTCTGCTTGCCCGTTGGTTTGTGGGTGATATGCCGTGGCGATCTTGTGTGATATGTCGTAGCGTTGCAACATCTTAGCAATTAGTCTGTTGTCAAAATACTTGCCTTCGTCGCTGATAATTGCTCTCGGCATCCCAAACCGTGTAAATATGTTCTTCTGCAGGAATTGTTGCACGGTCTTGGAATCGTTGTTGGAAACTGCAGCTGCCTCAGCCCATTTAGACACGTAGTCGACGGCAAGTAGAATGTAGAGGTTGCCGAACGAAGATGGGAAAGGTCCCATAAAATCGATCCCCCATACATCGAACAGTTCCACCTCGATGATGTTCTTGACGGCATCTCATGTCGTCTAGAGATATTGGCCGTCCTCTGGCAACGATCACATTGCTTGTAAAAGTCTTGGGAATCTTTGTACAATGTTGGCCAATACAAACCGGATTGCAAAACTTTGGCCGCGGTACGAGTTCCTCCAAAATATCATCCATAGGGTGAAGAATGGCATTGCCGGAGTACATTCTGTTGCTCTTCTTCTTGAGGACACACATCGTATAACCTGATCGCACATTGTTTAAACAAAAGAGGCTCGTCCCAAAATAATGCTTAGCATCATGGCGGAACCACTTCTTCCCTTGGTGAGTAACGCCATAAGGAAAAATACCACAAACAAGGAAGTTAACTAAATCCCGCGTGCCCGGTATTGCCGAGGCATGTCTTTGTCGTGGCGATCGCTCCCAAAATTGCCGAGGCGTGCGCGTCAAAGGCTGTTGTTGCATCGAGAGTTACCGAGGCGTGTGCATCCATGGTTGCCGAGGCGTCTAGGGTTGCCGAGGCGTCGAGGGTTGCCAAGGCAATTAAAATTTGTTCATTCAGGAATGCATCACATATCTCTAGATCCGCGTCCTCCTCCCTATTACGTTCCAAACGTGATAAGTGATCATCACCACTTGATTTTGTTCCTTTCACGTCCTTAATTTCAATATCAAATTCTTGTAAAAGTAATATCCAACGAATCAAACGAGGTTTAGCATCCTTTTTAGCAAATAAGTATTTGATTGTCGAATGGTCCATATGAACAATTACCTTTGTACCAATTAAATAAATAGGATCGAACTTGTCAAATGTGAAAACTACTGACTAGTAACTCTTTCTCCGTTGTTGTGTAATTCACTTGAGCACCATTAAGAGTTTTACTAGCGTAGTATATCACATGGAAGGTCTTACTTGTGCGTTGGCCTAGGACTGCTCCTACCGCGAAATCACTTGCATCACACATGAGCTCAAAAGGTAGCGTCAAACGGTGGAGCGACAATGGGTGCCGAGGCAGCTTTTTTTCTTTAGGGTTTCGAATGCTTGAGTGCAAGAATCATCAAAATCGAAGACTTTATCCTATTCAAGCAGATTACACAAGGGTTTAGTGATTTTAGAAAAATTATGAATGGACCTCTCTGTAAAAAACTCGCATGTCCAGAAAACTTGAATTTCTTTAACCGAACTTGGTGGGGTAATCTCTCAATCACGTCCACCTTGGCTTTGTCTACTTCAATTCCCTTGGATGAAATCTTGTGGCGAGCACTATTCCTTCATCTACCATAAAATGCATTTCTCCCAATTGAGGACTAAATCCGTTTCTTCGCATCTTGCTAACACCTCTAAATTGCCGAGACAGCCGTCGAAGTCATTACCAAAAACCGAAAAATCATCCATGAAGATCTCAAGGAAGTCTTCGACCATGTCCGAAAAAGAGTGCCATCATGCATCTTTGGAAGGTTTGCGGAGCGTTACACAATCCGAACGGCATCCTTTGGAAGGCATAAGTATCGTATGGGCATGTGAAGGTTGTCTTTTCTTGATCTTACGGTGCTATGGCAATCTGATTGTAACCTGAATAACCATCAAGAAAACAATAAAAGGGTTTACCCGCAAGACGGTCAAGCATTTGATCAATAAAGGGTAATGGGAAGTGATCTTTCCTAGTAGCTTTGTTTAGCTTTCGATAGTCCATACAAACCCTCCAACCGGTCACGATCTGGTTGGGATAAGTTCATTATTTTCATTGCTTACCTTTGTTATACCTCCCTTTTTCGGTACACATTTACCGACTTACTTACCCACGTCTTATCGAAGATAGGGTATATAATGTCGGCGTCAAGCCACTTGATGATTTCTTTCATTACAACCCCTTTCATGGCATGATTCAGTCTCCTCTGGGCCTCAATTGAAGGTTTGTGATCATCTTCCAACAAGATCTTGTGCATGCACACCGCCGGGCTGATTCCCTTCAAGTCGACAATTGTCCACCCTATTGCCTTTTTGTGTAGCTTCAACATCTTGATCAGCTTCTTTTCCTGCTCAGGCTGTAACTTAGAAGAAATAATTACAGGCAATGTATTATCGGTCCCTAAGTATACATATTTTAGTTGCTCTGGCAATTGTTTCAACTCAAGAATTAGTGGATGTTCAATAGAGGGTTTTTCGAGCTTACCTTCCTTACCTGAGTAGTCCAGTGGTTCAAAGTATGTACCTGGTCGATTGACTAGCCAATTTGCCTCTTCTGGTTGTTTCTCATCGACCGGTTCTTCATACTCCTCAGGTTCCTCTTGATTGGCAATGTAGTTGCCGAGGCAACTAAATTCCTCATCGAAGTTAAACTCTGTTGTGGCATGAAGTAGTTGGCATTCTTCTGGATCATCGGCATGCCTTAGTGTTTGGAACACATTTAGTTTGAACTGTTGGTCATTCACCCTCATTGTGAGTTCTCCCTTTTCAACATCAATCAAGGTTCTCCCTGTTGCTAGGAATGGTCTCTTGAGAATGATGGGTGCATGCTCATCTGCTTCACAATCCAAAACAATAAAGTCAGCGGGAAAAATAAATTTATCAACTTTTACCAGTATGTCCTCGATTTTTCCCTCTGGATGCACATAGGATCTGTCGACTAGCTGCAGCATAACTGTTGTAGGTCTTGCCTTCCCGATTCCTAGTTTCTGGAAAACCGATTTAGGCATCAAGTTTATGCTAGAACCAAGGTCGCATAATGCTTTCCCGACATAGTGATTTCCAATGGAACAGAGTATTGTGAAACTTCCGGGATCCTTCAACTTGGGTGGCATACGATTGTGCAACATTGCCATGCATCCCTCCGTCGCGGCAACTGTTTCAAACTCTCCTAGCCTTGTTCTTTTGGACACAATGTCTTTAAGAAACTTGGCATAGTTTGGCATTTGTTCAATTGCTTCCACCAATGGCAAGTTGATGTGGACTTGCTTTAGGATATCAAGAAATTTCTTGAATTGGTATTCTTGCTTTTGTCGCTTCAACCTTTGTGGGAATGGTGGTGGAAGTCGGATATCTTCGATCCTCTCATTGGTTTGAAACCTGATTGACGGTATTGCCGGGACATCGGAGTTGCCGAGGCATTATCAACTGGGGTTACCGAGGCATGCTTATCGCAAGTTGCCGAGGCGTCTTTATCGTCGGTTGCCGAGGCATACTTATTGCCGGTTGCCGCGACATTTCCTGGTTCGGCATCTGAGGATTTGCCGCTAGGTTCGTCCTGATCTTTTTGTGGAGTTTTGTTTGATGAGCGGGTTTGAGCCTCTCTAAGTTGTTGGCCACTTCTGGTGGTGATTGTCTTACATTGCTCATGGCCTGTTCCTCTTGCGACTTCAGTATCGTTAGGTAAACCTCCTTGTGGTCTAGTATTCAGATTTTGAGCAAACTGTCCGACTTGATTTTCCAATGATTTGATTGCCGCCTCTTGGTTTTGCAATCTCATCTCGGTCTTGTTAATAAAAGCATCGATTCTTTTATGAAATTACTATTCTCAGCCATATAAGATTCAGTTTTTCATCATAAAAGCATTTAGAGAATTTTCCAAAGAACTAGATATTGTCGGTTGTTCTTTGTGGCATCTGTTGTCGTGGCATATTCTCTTTGGAATCCCGATGCTTGTGCATTCTGATTGTTCTGGTTTAGAGCATTGTTGGGATTACTCCATGAAAAATTTGGGTGCTTCTTCCAAGCTGGATTGTATGTATTGGACATCACGTTGTTGCTCCGATTATAATTCCCCACATAGAAGCTGGATTCCGAATTCTGTATACATTTAGAAGAATTATGGTTATCACCACATAACTCACAAAAAGAATCCATTACCTTGACTTCATGTGTGTTGTTTGGTTTTTGCATGTTCTGGACCATCTTGGTTAAAGCGGCCAATTGTGCCGAAATTGAATCTGATGATCCTAGTTCATGTATTGTGGCTTGACGTCTAACTCCTCCTTTTCTAGTAGATGGGAATTGATTATCATTCTTGGCCAGCCTGTTTAAAATTTGCATTGCTTCCTCCGGCGACTTATCTAAGAGTATGTCGTTTGCCGAGGCATCTAGCATCATCCTTGTTGGTGTATTCACTGCGTTGTAAAACATTGTTACTTTAGTCCACACCGGGAATCCGTGTAGGGGGCATTTGTGTAGAAGTTCTCTATATCACTCCCAAGCCTCGTACATGGATTCATCATCCACCTCACTTAAAAGAAGTAATATCATTCTGAAGCTTATCAGTCATATTTGTAGGATTAAATCTAGCAAGGAAATCACAACAAAGATCAGTCCAAGATGCTATGGATCCGCAGAATGCTATTCAACCATGCTTTCGCCCTATCCTCGGTGAATAGGGAATAATCTTAATCGTAGGACATCGGGGTGACTCCGTGTATCTTGAACGAGTTGCAAATCTCGAGGAAAGATTTTAGATGTTGCCGTGCATCTCGATTCTTTGAGCCGCCAAATTGACCTATTGTGTTGATCATATTAAACATTACGGTTTCAACTCAAAGTGGTCGGCTTCAATTTCAGGTGCGACAACTCATGGGTTAAGTCCATCAAGATCTTCTTCAAGATAGTCTCGAATAGTTCTATTTTGCAAGAATCACTCCTCCTCTCGCTCGAATATCTTGATTCATATTGCCGTCTTGATTTGTCATTGCTCCTCTTATCCTTCGTCTAAGTCTTTTTGTAAGGTTCGTTCGATTTACGGATCAAAGGGATATTCAGTGAAGTCGGTCTCGCCTGGTCATATACCAATGCAAAACCAAAGTTTGTTAGCCCTTTGAATTTTAAACAAGAAAAATAAAAAGAAAGTGCAAGAAAATAAAAACAAAGTCGCTATTGCCAATCCCCGGCAACGGCGCCAAAAACTTGTTGCGCGTAATAAGTGCTACGCAAATGTGCAAGTATACATGTCGCAAGTTATAGTATAAAAGATATCGTCTCCACAGGGATTGGTGCCACTTCAAGGATCTAGTCTCTTGCACTGTAAAAAGTAAAAACACAAGTAAAGGATTATAGAAGTTTTAACTAAAAACTAAACTAGAAAGCAATTAAGTAAATGAAAAGATGAGATCGAATGAGAGAGAGATAGGCCAGGTTATCGTGAGTTGAGGTGTGATAGCCGATTGGATCGTTTTGGTAAAAGAGTGCACGGGCAACTCAGTTGCCGTGACAACTTGCACAACGGGGTTGCCTTGGCAACTAATCGATGGTTGCCTGGGCAACTAGTTGGGCAACTACTTGGGCGTCTGGGCAGCAACCTTCAAGGTTCGGCAGAGCATTCTTCAATGATTTCTTCTTATCCCTAAGTCGAAACTCTAGCTACTTGTGCATGCCTTGATAATACATCCCTGCGTGAATCAAGGGTGAACAACAACCAATCTTGCGCTCCTCTTAGCCGTTGAAATCCTTAACTTATTCCGAAGATCATATTCATTCGTTTCTTGAATCTAACTCTCCCGATATTAGATAAATAGATGAAATCACGAGATCCTATCCCAATTCACTCGCAAACAAGAATAAGAACCAAGAATGAATAAACCTTGAAATAGAAAAGTGCAAACTCTTATTACCTAAACAAAAACCAATAGTTTCTCACAACCACAAAACACAATAACCATAGTCAAGTAGATTTAGTTCATGGCTAGGTTCCAAAGAAACACAAGATAAACAATCCCTAGCATAAACCCAATCGAACAAGGAAGAAAAGATGAAGCTTGTCGAAAATCCCTTGCCCTAGATGCTTGTCGAAAATTCCCCTTGCTTTCTCCCTTGGACTTGTCGAAATTTCCCCTAATACTCTCTCCATAAGTTGTCGAAATCTCCTTGCTATTTATAGGGATAGGCCAAAGTCCTTCTTTGAGGAGGAGTTTAAGTTGGAATTAAATTATCTTTAAAGAATATAATTCTTTATTATAATTATATTCCTATGAGAACTTCTCCTATCTTCTTGGAATTTAATTCTTCTTTAATCTCTGCATGGCAATCAAATTCCTTTGCGCTTGGGCCTTGCTCCATGTCATCTTGGGCTTGTATAGTCATCAATTTCGACATCCCTATTGCATTTTCTCTTTGTCGACAATTGCCATGGCAACTGGCTCGGCGTTCCCTTCATGCATTGCCCTGGCAACTAGCTCGACATTGCTTTGGCAAGTGATCCTGCACATACACACACAAAGCAGCATCTTTTCCACAAAAACTACCAAGTTATGTAATCAAGCTCAACGATGGAAGGAAACATGGATTAATGCATGAATAGCTAATTATGCAACTAATATGAGCCTAAGTCTAACAATAATATGAGTAAAAAGGGTAAGAAAAATAGTACTTTTGAACACTTATCACTCCAGTTGTGAAGATGTCCTCTATTAGAACTGCATTGAGTTTGGCAGCCTGTTGTGACTTAGAGGTTGAACAAATGGATGTGAAAATTGCTTTTCTTCATGGTGATTTGGAAGAAGAGCTTTACATGGAGCAGCTAGAGAGATTTGTTGCACAGGGAAAAGATGACTACGTGTATAGGTTGAAGAAGAGCTTGTATGGTTTGAAGCAAGCTCCTAGGCAATGGTACAAGAAGTTTGAGTCTGTTATGGGGGAGCAAGGCTACAAGAAGACTACTTCTGATCATTGTGTTTTTGTTAAGATATTCTCTGGTGATGATTTTATTATCATTTTACTCTATGTTGATGATATGCTTATTGTTGGTCGTAATGCTTCTCATACATACATAAATATTAATCTAACTCATAAATAAAAACAAATATAACATAAACAAAATATTAATATAAAACATAAATTTAAAACATAATAAATACTAATCTAAAACATAAATAAACATACAAACTAAAAACACAATTTTAAATTAACTACTACTTCATTAAATCATAAAAACTACAACATAAATAAAAAAGAAAGAAAATATACCTAACTAGGAGTTTGAATGACGAACCCCGACTGAACCCCACCGAGATCTACCACGACCTCTCCAAAAAAAATTAACTAGATCGGATCCAAAATAGGACCCCGATCGAACCGGTTAGGACCGAGGACACTGTCTCGGTCCTGGGCTAGCCGGGAGCCTAAGCTCCCTTATTTGGCCAGCCCCTGCCAATCCATTCAATTTCAATTCATTTTTTTCCCCACCCCATGCCTTTATATAGGCAATTGGGTGGTTGAAAGGGGTGACTACCCAAAAACCACATAATTTTCTTTTTTTATTATTATTTTTTTATTATTTTTAATTTTTTTATTGTTTTATTATTATTATTATTATTTTAATTTTATATTAATAATATTACTGTTACAACAATACTAAAAATACTAAAACCTGAACAAAAATAAGTAAGTACACAGTTCGCCTTGCATTGTCTGCGGCGATCGAGGCAGGCTTTTCAAATGTTGTTTTTGAGTCTGATAATTCAGGAGTTATTGAACGTATTAACTCCAAAACGTTAACCGCGTGGGAGTCGGCTGCTATTGAGCAAGATATTATTAGTCTGTCATCTTTCTTTTCTTTTTCTACTGTGAATCGGGACTGTAATAAAACAATGGACTGGGTTGCCAAAAAGGTCCAGCATGGTGCTTGTCCACATGACTGGATCTCTTGTAATTTTTCTTCTAGTAATATTATTAGCTCTTTTCTGTAAAAAAAAAAACTTTTAACAAGTACATGCACTAAATTCTTTAAAAACACAAGTATCATATTGTATATTAAGCCTAACAAAATGAATCACGTATAATTTCGAAGATGAAAATGTAAAGTTTAAAATAATATACTTTAAGTCCTTGTACCTTCGTACATTTAAAATTTGACCGTCAACTTCTTTTTTCTTAGACTAAGAGAGGGAGAAGGGAAAATTTTACTCCTAATGGGTCTAGAACCCACAACCTAAGAGAGGGGAATGTATAAACCGAGAACTTTTAACCACTTGTTATAGAGATTGTTGAGAAATGACAACTTCTTTAATTGTTAACATCATTTAAATTTTTGTTGTTAAATTCATTGATGTGATGTTTTAAATCAAAAGAAATACTAGATTGACAACCATGTAATAGACTTGAATTTGTAATAGAAAAAAGAATGACATTTGTAATAGACTTGAATTTAATAGAAAATCGTAAAGGTGTTAATAATTGGATTTGAATTTTGAAATCTGAAAATCTATGAAAATAAAAATATGGGGAATAAACTTTAAATGCACAAAGAGTGGAGAAAATTGACCAAAGGTACAATTATAGTTATAATCCTTTTACTATGCTTAAATTTGGAATTTAGTTCTATTTGAGAGCGGCCTTTGTACTTATATGATGTTATTAATTAGTCCGAAAAATTAACATAGTTAATAGTATCGACTATTTTTAAGAAAAATCCACAACAAAATTTTAAACAAAATAATTAGTAGTGTTAACTATCTAGATTAATTAATCACATTACAAAGCAGTTAACTAAGTCGTGTCAAATTAAGGTATAGGGACTAAAATCCAAAATGTAAGCGTAATAGAAGGACCATAACCATAATTTTACCAAGACAAGATGACAAATATTAAAGAAATTACATTTTCCATGCAAAGATTATATTTTTATATATTCTGAGTTTGAGCTACCTATGTAGTGTTAGTTGAGATTCCCGGAATGAACCGTGTCCCATCTCTACTGCCATTTCAGCTTCAAAGCTCCTCCCCAAATCCTTCTTATTTTCCTAAACCGTGTCGAACGTGTTCTTCCTTGTTAATTTCCTCTCTTGTCAACCCCATCGTACAGACAGGCTGTAGAATTTATATATGCAGCTATCTAATTTATTTTCTGATTAATCCGGATCATGTACCGTAGAAACTTATTATAAACAACTCTTTCAACTAGAATGATCCGTTCACAACGTCAGTATTTGAACCTCTAACCTTGCTACTAGAGTAATTGGTACTTGGTCTTTCTATAATTTTTCGAATAGTCCGCCACTTTATTAAAGGATATTTAATCTTGTTCAAACCTAAACCTTGTACTAAATTCTAAAAAAACACTACAAGTCTACCCTATATGTTACCCTACAAGAACAAGTCAATTCAATTCAGTTATGATGTCCCTTCCATATTAATACCGTGAATGGATGTGTTTATTTTTATTAATTAAAATCTAATTAAAAAAAGGGTTGGAACAAGTAAAAAAAAAAACAAGCATTACATCCCTCAAAAATAAAAAAGCAGACATTACTTCATATAGTATGCTTTATACATGATCCCCTAATTAGGGTATGTGTGTTTTTTTTAACAAAAATATTACATAATCTTAAAAAATAATTAAACCTTTATAGAACAGCCGACAAAGATACAGTGGAAAGTTGTTGTTCAGACAATTAAATTTTGTGGGACAGATCTTACAGTGAAAGTTGAGGAAGGAGGAAGGAAAAAAGCTCCAAAGAAAACAAAATTAAAAGGAAGGAAAGAAAGACCCATTAAACATGTATAGTTTACGCACAACCATTGACCCTGTGATTACTGTGTATCTTCACAGAATATTTAATACAAGTTTATTATATTTTCTTGCTTAAATGAAAAATAAGTGCCAAAAATATATTTTTTAAAACTTTAGGTTTTTAAAGTATTTTTTGTAAAAATATGTGCTTAAAGTTTTAACCGTTATAATTTTAGGTGCCTGAAGTTTCAACAGTTGTAATTTTAGGTGCCTGACCGTTAAAAGGTGTTAAAAAATGTTAAACAATCAATGCTTGACACGTGACATATTTAATTTATTTGTTTCAAAATTAAAAATTCAAAACAAAAAAAAACTTTCAATTTTTCATAAAATCACGAAATTTTACAATTTTTACAAAACAATCCCCAAATCCTAAAATTACTCAAACCCAAACCCCAAATCGCCGCCGCTTTCGCCGCTAATCGCCGACCCTGAGCACACCCCTTTGGTCACCGGATCAAGACGGTCATTTTCCCCAATACGACGTCGTCAGAAACAGTGAACGGCGTGTAACCGAACGTCGAACGCGAAATCGACGTTCAGCTGGCACATCGTTCGAAGTTTCTGGTGACGCCGTGTTGGGGGAAATGATCGCCTTGATCCGGCGACTAAAGGGGTGTGCTCAGGGGCGGCGGAAGAGACAGAAGCGACGACGATTTGAGGGTTTGGGTTTGGGTAATTTTAGGAATTGATTTCTAAATTTTTCAAAATTTTGGGATTTTATGAAAAATTGAAATTTTTGGGTTTTTTCTTTAAAAAATAAAAAAATCAAATTAGTGCCACATGTCAAGCGTTGATTGGTTAATTTTTTTAACACTCAGTAATGGTCAGACACCTATATTGTAACTTTTGAAACTTTGAGCACCTATTTTTACAAAAAAAAAACTTTAGGCACCTAAAATTCAAAAAATGCATACTTTGGGCACCTATTTTTCATTTAAGCCTATTTTCTTTGTGGCATTCATAGAAAAATATACCATTGAAATCTTATTTTTGTTTAAATACGTTATTAAACTATGAGTTTAAGTGAGATGATAAATGTTTTCTTTTATTTCAAATAAGTGGTCGGACTAATAACTTGTGGCAAGTTATCTCTTGCTTTAGATTGTAACAGGTGAAGTTTCATCACTGTTCCCGCAGGTTTCTTATACATATACAACATTTCTATAGAATTTCTTTATCATTTTTTTAAAAAATTTAAAAGTAATTTTTTTCCTTCCTGGAAACTATAGGGTAAATTTCCTTTGATTTGTGTAGGTGTCACATATTACCATAAATATATGGAGAAGGCAGCTTTTGCCTAATATAGAACTCCCAATGATATATATACAATATTTAAGCAGAAGGGTTTGAGAGGAAGGCAATGACAAGTTCAGACAAAGGTTGATTAGGGAAGACAACCTTTGTTTTGTCCTTAACTTGTCTTTGCCCTTCCTCTGAAACAATTTCTCAGTTTTCTTGAAAGTTTGATTAGGTTCATATAGTTGCAGGGAAAGGCTAGGGCAAGTTAAAGAAAGAGTTGGGATTTGAGTTGAAACCAATAATTCAAAACATACTTTTTCTTTAACTTGTCTTTCCATTCTCTTATGTATACTATTACCATATCGTATAAGTAGCAAAGGGAAGGTTTCAGAGAAAGGGCAACGGCAATGTTAAAGCAAAAGTTGAAGCTTTATCTATCCTCTCTACAACTTTTTTGCTTTAACTTGTCTTTGCCCTTCCTCTGAAATACCTTCTCGATCGATTTTCTTCCAAGTTCGATGAGCTTGGAGTTGCAGGAAGTTCATAGCTTCAGGGAAAAGGTAGGGCAAGGTAAAGATTTCATCACTGCATCAGGTAAAACAGATAATTCTCCATACATGTCATCTATGTACGCCTTGTATGCAGGAATGCAGCGAGGGGTTCTAGGTCAGTCGCACTCCTGGGAATTTCACATTTCCATATACTTTAGATTTTTTTATATTTTATATTGATAATCTAATTTCGCTCTCCTGAAATTTTTAAATTCTCATGTAGTTTTACTAAATACTAAAAAAATTCGCACCCTGACATAAAATTTTGTGTCCGACTATCCATCCGTGTTGTATGTATATGTGGTGAAAGATTTCATCAAGGATTGCATCAGGCTTCTGGTTTTGAGATAAGATGGAGATAAGGAGGAGGAAGAGGTAACTGATATTGAAGTTTTCCTATTCATTTTATTATATTTGATATAGTTAAGGTTGTAAGGTTCTGTGCATGCTGGTAACAAACCATGTTGCAGCCTGCAGTTGAAATGACAAGTGTGTTATACTTATGGATGCATGGATGGAATTTAGTAGGGGGCTATGGCGACCGGATACACCTGCAAGAGTGTAATAAAAGTTCCCCCTCGATTTCTGTGCTGGTCGCTACCGTTGGCTTTAGCCGGACCTATAGTCAGACGGAGCGGGGTGCGGGGTGCCATTGTCCAGACTCAAGATCCCCTAGGGCTAGAGGCTCGACCGGAGTCTTGTGCCTTCTTTTTTTCCTTTTCTTTCGGATCCATGTGCTTCGGCTGCCACTTTTGTCCGTTTCTCTCCAGCTAACTGCATTAACCCGGAGTCTCTTCTACGGAGTCATCGGTCATCGAAACGTGCTCGGAGTTGGACAGCCTTTTCAAACTTAAGTCCACTGCATGTTAATTCGAATTCCGACAAGGAGTAGCTGTCTAATTTTTGTAACTGCCTGCACTTGCTTCTGTAATAATAATATCATCGTCGTCGTCGTTATTATTATTATTATTATTATTATTATTATTATTTGGTATATTTTCGTGAATGCCACAAAGGAAATGATTTTTTTAAATGCCATTTTTTTGTATGACGTTACTCGTGTGGAGGAGATCTGAGAGTTCGAGCTTCGGGATATTCTCTGATATTTAAATCGACGAATGATTCATTATAGATAATATGGTGAATGTAAGATATAATGTTATATGGTGAATTTATAAAATTTTAAGGGTCAAAAATAAATTTTCAATAATTTTTTTTAAATATTTTAAATTATATATAAATTTTAAATGTTCAAACTGTTGATAGACAAAAAATTTAAAAATTACTAAAGAAAATAAAAGTATATAGTGTGAAAAGATGAAGATGAGAGACCTCTATTAAGTATTAACATCTATCATTCATATTTGGTCTTGAATATTACTCAGACTTTTAACTAACAAATGTTGTGGGTTAGTCAAAAACATCTATCATTACAATCAATATAATTATAATAAAATTCAATCATGTAATTATCAATATAATAAATAATTAATAGTTAAATTTTTCTTCAAATATGATACTATTTTTTTCCTGAAAATGTGATCACATAATTTCATATGAATAGAGGTTTATTTATAATTAATTTAATTTTTTTCTTCTAAAAAATCAGTTTATATTACCTGGTCGCATGCCTTTGCATTTTTTTTATTTGGTTGGCGGCGACACTAATTTTTGTGTTGGTCACCAACATTTGATGACTCATTTTTTTATATTTTTTTATATTATATAGTTGTTGTTTTTTTCTCTTTGTTATTTTTAAATTTTAATAAAAATTTCTTTGTTTTGTTACCCTATTCTTTGCATATCTTATTGTGCTTTTCTCCATCTTTGTGGCACATTTTCTCTATTTTTATGACACGTTTTATGCCTACTTTTTTTATCGTTCGGTGTTCGTAAAGAGAGCCTAACGTCGCTAGTTTTTGATTTGGGATTGTCGGTAGTCACGAATAGCTTCATCCTCTTTTGTAGTTGTTTGTCGATATAATCAGAACTGTATAGCGGAGTAGCCTGCAAAATTGTTTGTTTCGCTGACCACACCTACATCAGTTCTTATACGTCTCGTTGGATAGAAACAACGACATTTTATAACGGTTGCTAGGTTTCTATAGTTCCAAGTGAAGATTTTGATTCTTTGGGTTTTATGCTTTTTTGTTTTATTCGTATGAGTTTTTCTGTGTACATAATTCGTAACTCTCTCGTTACGTTTAAATACGTTGTATTTGCTGAACCTTAAATTATTTCTAATAAAACTCAATTAATCCCTCTCAAAACACAACTATTCATTAACAATTAAATTAATGAATGGTTGGTTTTTAATTTCCAAAAATATGATAGCATGATTTACACGAAAACAATTGATATAACATAATCATTTATACAATTATTTTTGGTGTAATTATTTATCCAAAAAGAATTGTTAGGTAGGTGGTTCCAGCATTGACCAGGGAATATATTGATTGTCCATCATTATTATTCCAACCTTGGAATTAGACAATGATCTAACCTAGTTGAGTTCTTATTCATACATTATTCACCACGAAATTAGGTCAAAATATATGTCTAATACAAAGACTGGATTTTTCACCACACATATTTTACGAATTCATTCATCTGTTTAACATTATGGGATTAATTTGTACGAGTCTTTGTAATACAGAGATTAAATTGATTTGTTTGATAGTTTAAGGTTCGTACAAAGTCTTTTAAATAAAAATTATTTATAAAAAAAATATTTCACGAATGATCACTAATAGAAAACACAATGATTTGTATATAAATTTATTAATTTTATGTTTTAAGTAGTGACTTTTAATTGTTTTATTTAAAGCTCAGATAAAATTACAAATTAAGCATGAAATGGCATAAATAGAAGAAAGAAAAAAACTCTCTACATTTTCTCTTGTTTTATCAATTATGCGCTTACGGTTAGGGGTGATAACAAGCCGAGCTGAGCCCGAGCCTGCCCAGGCTCGACTCGGCTCGAAAATAGTATTAGTGGGTTCGGCTTAAAGCTTCTCGAGCTCAAAATTTTAGGCTCGAGCTTGAGCTCGAAGTGGACAATTTGAGCTCGGCACAAGGCTTTTCTCAAATTGCTTTTAAATATTTTTATTGAAGTTTTGAAAAATAACATCTGAAAATCTATTTGAGAAAAGATAATATTTATTTTTGAAGTCCACATGTAATTATAGTACATTTTCTAAATTATACAAGTCCACAAGGAAAAGTAGATTTATACATGTGTGTATATATATATATAATATGTATATAATTATTTCAAACTTGTTCACGAGCTTTTCGAGACGAACTTGGGTTGACTCAGCTCGACTTGTTAAGGTCTCGAGTCAAGCTCATTCAAGCCGAGCTTTCATCAGACTTTAATCGAGCCGAATCCGAGTAGCTTGCTAGCCGGTCAAACTCATTATCAACGTTACTTACAGTTGTCATGTCACGCCAGCAAAAGGTGTTACTATTAGTTGATTGTCTGTTGTTCATCCAAAAAAAAGAATACTTGTTTGAAAACATCAGATTTTACATTCCCAATAAATTAGGGTGCAATTGAAAAAAATGACAAATATTGAGAGCTATTTTTTCAATTCAAGGAAAAAATATATTATAACACTTCTATATATTTATAAATTCATTTTGAACTACGTAATAAGTTACTTGACTTTGTTTCTAATTGATTATAAAAGATAAAAAACATATAATGATATAAATGATTACGACAAAACAAACAAAGAATACGGATATTATATATATATATATAAGTGTCACATTTATATTAAAATAAATTATTTGATACACAAATCGTGTAATATTTAAACTTTTAATTTCTTTTATCTGAATATAATCTATCTTATTTAAGAGGTAAGGTTTAAGATTTAAACAAATAAAATAATGGAATATAAAATTTAAATTATTCGTGTATCAAATAATTTCCCCTTGTAGTAATGCCACGATGTTTCTTATATTATAAAAATGATGCCCTACCTAGGGTCAACAAATAAATATGCGGAAAGAAGTGACGTTCAACAAATTAAAGGAGTGTGGGGCAAGAAGTAAAAGTGGATGAAGAAAAAAAAATTGACCAAGTGATCATCCACTGCAAAACAACCCCAGGCATACTCAACGAGAAGTATAAAAGCATAGGCCGGTAAGCTTACAATCGATTTCAGGAAGTCCACTGATTAGTAACTCAAGCTCTTTATCATTAAAAATTGAAATAAGTCCCTCAAGGAAGGAATTAATTTGAGGACGGATAGCATTCGTCAAGATATGATTAGCAACAAGGTCTACATACTCGTGTTTCGTTTCTTCAGAAACTCTGATATTTCGTCCTCCCCGTTTAAGCTCGTAATCAGTAACCTTTTTCAAGCAAAACATAACAATTTAGAAGATGAATGAAAAATCTGGGGAAAACAACCTTTCATTCAATCTTTGCATACCTCAGTTTTTTCATAAAGTATGTGCTTTTCTTCATCAGCATCCATGCTAAAAGTCAGGTCAGGATTCAGGAATGTCGCTCACGTCATTCTGAACAAATTTATAAAAAGGCCATTAAGAAACAATGAGAAATTAGAACTTCGAAAGGACTCGTTGGCTCTAATTACATGAGAAGTCGACCAAAATAACCAGGAATGGAACTGATTAATTAAAACCAACCTCCAGCATCCACTTCAGATTCTTGTAATAATCAGGATCAACTGCCTCTATATCATGGTAAGTCACCTTAACACCAAGAATGTGCTTGTAGAAGGATCGGGTAAAATAAACATCCAAAAGTTGACCATCAAATAATGCCTTTGCAACCTGCATATATCACAGAAGAAAAAAAAAACTAATGCAGATCACGTTAAACACTCATATCAGAAACTTACCACGCGGCCAACGAATTTGAAGTAAGAAAGATGCTCAGTCTGGTAAACAGAATTATGATTTGGCTGGAAAGTTGCATTGCTACCCACAGTAGTAAAAAGTAATGCTCCTTTGTCAAAATATGACCCTTGAAAGTAACTGATACCATTCTCTTGTCAGCCCACCGGCATCAATACCCTCTTCCCCTTGAAACTGCACATTCAAACGACCCTTCAGATCCTGAGTAGGTCGCATTCGTAACTGATTGTAGGAATCCTCCAAAACATATGCCCGCCGCACACTTATCCGCAGTGGACCAGCAAGGTGCTGTTCATGCTGTTGTCTTATTCTTGAACGGAAATATGCTCTCTTGTTATCGAAGTCGATCAACCTTGGAGCTTTCAGCTGCATATATAGTGGTTTTTCTAACAAGCTTGGATTTTGCCTAACAAAAGCATTCAGAAGTCTGCGATGCTTCTCAGCAAACCTTGCGAATGTGACAGAACCATCAAGCTTCTTCTGAGAATCCTCACTGCCCTTGGAGGGCAAGGAAGATGAACATTCGGCAGACTCTTTTACTTCTCGTACAATCACATTTACATGATCTTGCTGCACGACAGAATGATTGGCATGTAGCTTTTCACACAAAACAAAGAAAGCCTCAATGAAAGGAAGAAGTCTTTGAGTCCCTACCTTCTTTTTAACTGTTATATTACTCTTATACTGTGCACCGTACTACTATTAATTTTCCATACCTTATAGATATGGTTTCTTTCTCATGCTTGTATATGCACAGTATTTTAACTGTTATAACTGTCTGATACTGCGTTCTTACTATTTCTTTTCCATTCTTGACAACAGGTCCCGGTCCCGCATGAGGTTCTTTGCATTTGGATGATTTTGTCCGTGTAAAAATTGGTTTGCAGGTGGGAGTTCGATTTAGATTTTGACCAACACGAGCTCTCTATGCTCACGTCCTATACGACTGCCACTTTGCAGCCTATGCTTTGTGGTTACTAAATGTGTAATAAGTTGAAATTTGCAGTATTGGCATTCACATTGATGCATCAGATGCAATTTGTCTTTCTTTTTGAGAGCAAATGACACCTTTCCCTATCAGAAAGGCAATTAGTGTTGCATCTATAGGCTACCGATGATCATTATTATCCAGAAACTAAAATTACCGCTCAGGGTATAGTATCTTGATTACCTACTTGTCCATTTTCATAATGTCATACGAGCCGGGTTGCTGAAAGGTCTCTGTTCTGTCCAGGATGAAAGTGCAGGTATAGCTTCAATGCTTATTTGGGCAGAAAAATTTAAGATATCTAATCAAATTATAATATGTTATAATAACATTGCAGTATGTTATGTCTCTGCCAACTGAATGTTGTTAAAGCGCTTTCCCAATTCTTCTAGACTTGATTGGGATTTTATGAACATTTCCTTTGAATTATATATGACAATTTCGTTGCAGGTCTGGTAGTTTCTGTTGTAGATCCTCAACCAGGTGAAGACATTATCGGTGCTGCTCCTGGAGGAAAGACTCTTTACATGGCATCTCGTTTGAGGGGAAAAGGTATACCAGCCAACTTCATGTGATTGATAAGAACTTCTTTTTAAGCTTAAACTTATTTAGTAGTCATTTTCAGGCATAAAAATATTTTGATTTTTTTATGAATTCCTGTTTGCGCTTGTATATGTGCACGGACAATAAGAAGCTTGAAATTTCAAGGAATAAGAAATTTCTTACATATATTCCTATTCTAAAATTTGTAGGACAATAGTGCGTTGAAATCTGATAAGGTTTTGTTGGATGCTCCTTGTTCTGGACTAGGTGTTCTCTCCAAGGTAACTTGAAATGACCATGAATCGGTTTGGCGTTCACTTGTAGCGAGCTTTTAACATTACATAAGATTTTCTTCCGATTCTTCCCCGGACTCTTCCCATTTACCTTTTGTATTTCTTGGGATTTAAGCTATATGTAACCACTCTTTTTCTTTCTTTTACCATTTCAAAGAGAGCAGATTTGCGTTGGAATAGAAGACTAGAAGATTTGGAACAACTTAAGAATCTGCAGGATGAACTCCTTGATGCAGCTTCAACGTGAGTTCGTGTTCTCCTTTATACCTACAGTCTTCATTCCAACATTTTACACTTGCATCATTTTTTTTGGCATTTGCAGATTGGTGAACCCGGGAGGAGTATTAATCTACAGTACTTGCTCCATTGACCCCGAAAAGAACGAGGACAGGGTGGGCGCGTTTCTTGTCAGGCATCCTGTAAGAGAGCATTTGCCTTTTCCTTAACCTCTGTGCCTATAGAGAGTGCCTTACAATTCTCAGTTCTTTATACATAAAACTCCGACTTGATTGTTGTCTTTAAGAAAAGCATGTTTAGTAATTAATATGCAAACATTCTTTTTCAGGAATTCAGAATAGATCCTGTGGATGGATATGTACCGTCCGATTTTGCTACAAAACAAGGCTTCTATTTCTCAGATCCTGTACAGCATTCGCTAGACGGAGCCTTTGCAGCTCGTCTTGTTCGGACTTCGTGAAGAACAGCCCTTCACAGTCCACGCTCGGAGCTCAGCTCGTTGTATTACAAAGTTCTCTCCACAACAAGAGCCGTTGCAGTGAAAGAGCTCATGCTTAGAAAGTGCACTGATCGATAAAGATTTTAACGATGCTTCAGCACGATTTCCGGGAGGCCCTTAAGAAGGGGATGATAGCTATGCGTTAGCTTTGATATATTGCTTCAAGGTGCAGGTTAAAAACCAGACAATCTAATGGTTGCTGTCTGGGGATGACAATGAGAGCTGCTTGAAGAACATGTTCATGACATGTCAGGTTGAGCAAAACAAGCACTGGCCTTACTTACGAACAGCATATTCTTGTGTCTGCATTGGAATAATAATAATAATAATAATAATAATAATACCATTATATAGTTTCTTTTACCAATCTCCTTATGATTATTGTTGAATAAAAAATTAAAATATATATTTTTAACATAAAATGAATGGGTGCGACAAAAATGTAATTACTGAATTTGATAGAATTTATAGGGTTAATAATTTAAGATTTGAGTTTTTATATGTAAAGTTTGTGTAAAATTAATTTTAAACAGCATGTGTATCAAAGTTTTACCCATATATTTTTATGAATGCCACAAACAAAATAGGCTTAAATGAAAAATATGTGCTCAAAGTATATCTTTTTTGAACTTTAGGTACCTAAAGTATTTTTTTTTGTAAGAATAGGTGACAAATGTTTCAAAAGTTACAATTTTAGGTGTTTGATCGTTAATGAGTGTTAAAAAAATTAATCAATCAATGCTTGACACGTGACACTAATTTGATTTTTTTAGTTTTAAAAAAAAACCCAAAAAATTTAGTTTTTCATAAAATATCAAAATTTTGAAAATTTTACAAAATAGTCCCCAAATCCCTAAAATTACCCAAACCCAAACCCCAAATCACCGCCGCTTCTACCACATATCGTCGCCCCTGAGCACACCCCTTTAATCGACGGACCAAAGCGGTCATTTCTCCCAACATGACGACGCCAGAAATGCTGAACGGCGTGCCAACCGAACATTGATATTTTTTTGTCAAAATAAGTACCTAAACTATGTCATTTTTCTTCTTTTAGTCCCCAAAACTATCAATTTGTCAAAAAATCTTTGTAATGTGTCAACATCTTATTAGTCGAAATAATTTTCTTTTGACTTAAATAACTATCGGTAGGGGTGTTCAAAAATACCCGACCCGATTGACCTGACCAGAATACCCGACGCTATGTGGACGCGGGCCTCATCCCCTTGAGTATAGGATCTCGATGCTTTGTGGACGTGAGCCTTGCTCAGAGTATAGGTTCCCGATGCTATGTGGACGCGAGCCTTACTCGCAGTGTAGGATCCCGATGCTTTGTGGACGTGGGCCTCACTCAAGTGTAGGATTCCGATGCTTTGTGGAGGCAGACCTCACTTAGTTGTCATTGGTGTTATCTATGTGGAGTCATGTAAATGTATGAGATACTTATATGAGCTGTGTGCGTGATCATACATTCATAATGCCATGTGTTTAGGCGGATATGGTAGCACCGTTGTTATCTTGCCATGATGTCGTTCATGTTGCTTTGCTTTATTTATGATTTGCATGAAGTATAGTTGACTGGCGGTGTATCAACTGAGCTTTGTTAGCTCAGCGCTCGGAATCGTTGTTTCCGTTCGCAGGTTAGTAGGTTTGGCTTGTTCTTGAACGGGCACCATCAAGGAAGGATTCCAGCGCCCCGTCTCATCAAAGTACAATATTTAGGTTATTGGGCTACGTATTCGTAGGAGCCTATTGTATGTTGTAATTTGGATTTGGATTATCAAACGATTAAGTCAAAGGTTTATAATGTAATTTTAAAAGGAGCTCCTCTATATATATTTTTAATTATGTTTTTATGTTTTATTGGGCTATAATTAAATGGACTTTTAAAATAGATTGTGGATTGGGCTAAACTAGGTCAAAATTTTATAATAACGTGTTGGGCTTGAGGCCCAAATGTGACATCCGGGTTGAAGGTGTTACATGCAACAAAAATGTAATTACTAAATTTGATAGGATTTATAGGGGTAAACTATACAAAACGTACTTTTGTTTTATTTTCTTTTATTTTGATCATTCAATTTTTAAAAATTACGTTGTCATCACTTACGTTATTGATTTATCTCAAAATAATCATTTAATCGTTAAATTTCGCTTGTATGGATGACATGATACATTAACAAAAGTGGTTACATATACCGGGCATTTTCTTTTGCGATTTTCATATGTTCCCTAATGATTGATTACATGGAAATGATATTTTACAAGATTAAGTCCAAAACATACAAATCTAAACATGATGAAAAAACTGAAGTTGAAATGAAGGGAAGAATAAGATGTTATCCCCATAAATGAAATGGCCGCGGTTAAAAATCATTTTGTTTATAAAGTGTATATTCATTACCAAATAATTAAAAATATGTATAAACAGATACTAATCGGTAATTACCTTTAGCCTATTCAAAAAAATGTAATCATTAAAATGGATACTAATAGAAGGAAGTTTAGACAACGTGAATCCGCCGTTGGCTCCGGCTGCGGGGAGGAGTTCCAAGAGGAAGAGACAAAGACCAAAACGACATCGTTGAGCCAGTTGCATGACCTTTTCTAAGCCGATAACTTAAAAGCTTAAACCCCCAGGCCCCGAATGGCCCAAAAAACTCAAAACCGTATCTCATCTGACTGTCCCCTGGCCTTACCATCACCCCCACCACCCGCCGTCGTCGCTTCCGCCACCGCCATGCTCTCATGAACACGGCAAAACACTGGCCCAAGAGGGCCTTAATCCTCTCACGTGCTTTGTCACGTGCGTTTTCCGACACCCCTTCCCCGACGTTCCCTCTAAAGCACGTGACGCAATCCAACTTCGACTCGGCCCTCGCTGAACTACGTTCGCATGTTCGAGCAGCCGATTTCGTGGCCATCGACATGGAAATGACGGGGGTAACTAGCGCGCCATGGCGGGAATCCTTTGAATTTGACCGGTTCGATATTCGGTATCTTAAAGTAAAAGATTCAGCTGAGAAGTTCGCTGTTCTTCAGTTCGGAATTTGCCCTTTTCGCTGGGATTCGCTTAATCAATCGTTTATTGCCCACCCGTTAGTTTTATCTTCCCCTTCGTTTGAATAAACATTTAATATTTGTTAAGCAAATCACCCACTTTGGGTTTTTTTTTTCTTAGAAAGTTTTTGTTATGCTGTTCATGGTGAAGTAGACTGATTACTTGTTCATTTGAGAGGAAAAATGTTTTTTTTTTGTTGAATTTAGCTTAGTTTGAGCTGTTTTAGTGTTTGATTGATGATAAATTAAGAGAAGAGAAAAGTGAAATTTTAGCCATTTGTAGAGAAAGGACTGTTGTTTAAAGACGCTGTAATTGCTATGAGTAGAGGAAGTAGGATCATTGTATTGTTTCCCCTTAATCTGAAAATTCTGATCTTTTGAATGATGTTTCCTGCTAATGCATTTGAGTTTGACTGTGAAACATCCTTGGCAGGCACAATTTCTTTGTATTTCCTCGTCAAGAAATTCCACTTGATAGAACCTCTTATGAATTCCTTTGCCAGACAACATCTATGGATTTTTTGGCCAAATATCAGTTTGATTTCAACGCTTGCATAAATGAAGGTGCTTTATTTTATCCCAATTCTTCATTGTTGCCTTTAGTGCTTGGGTTACTATTTCTGAAACTTGTTTTCTAAGTGGCTCTTAATTTGAGAATTTGCATCACAGGTATATCGTACTTATCCAGAGGACAAGAATATGAGGCTCGAAAAAGATTAAATTCACTTAATAAAGATCAGTTAACAAATCTGTCGCCTGATTTAAGAGAAACTACAGACTTACCGCTGGTCCGAGTGGCAGATGTTCTCTTCACCGAAAGAATGAAGAAAAGACTGAATGAATGGCGTAATGAGTTGTTACACTTACAGAATAGGGTAGGGGGCCCTCAAGATCAAGGGGACCCAAGTGACTTAAATCAACAATTTCAAACAGTTTTCTTCAAGATGCGTCCTGCTCTGAGTTTGAATGGATTCACTTCTCATCAACCTAGTCTGATACGAATGGTATATGGTGTTGCATCTCTCTTGAATTTTATTTGATCTTCTACATTTAGCTTCTTCATTATGACTTTCATTTGGAAAGGTTTTTTAAGACCGTTTTATTCTTGTACCATGAGTATACTGTTAATAAGAATTGTCTTTTCATTGTCTTTTTTTGTCATCACTGAGGACATAAGATTTCTTCTTGGACTCTGAATCTCTGCAGGTCACAAGGAATCATTTCAAAGATCTTGCTTATGTTCATTGTAATGGTGAAAGTACTTCAGAAGAGTTTGTGGTTTATACAGACTCGGAGAGTGATAAGGACAGACTTGTGGTAAGACACAACACATCTGTGAGGAAGATCTGTCAATTTGTTTCATATGTGGATGATTAGCATCCAACTGTTTTTAATAGAAAACACTGTTTCATATGTTCATATTAGAAATTTCTTAGAAGTAGAACTGTAGGTTCTGTTCCATTTGTTTTCTTTCAGAGGTAGAATGGTTCCATATTTAGTTGCTGGATGCTTTCTGAATTTTTAGTATCATGAATGGAGTAAATGGAAAAATTAAAATAGAACCCTCAAACTAGAAGTAGAACTAAAACTAAAACTAAAACATAGGGTTTTGAGGCATTGATGTTAGTATGATAGGTGTATCATGCACTGACCTGATGGTGCTGGAATTAAATACTGAGGCTATGTAATTGGAAGTATGAATCTGACAGCTGCATTCGGTGTGGCTTCTTTTGCATTTTGTGACGTCTCTTCTCTTTTGCCTTGGTTTATGTAGGAGGAGGTGAAGAATGACTACCAAAGAAGGGCAGAAATGAAGATCAATGATGCAGTAGGGTTTCGTCATGTGATTGATCTCCTTTCCTCAGAAAATATGTTGATTGTCGGTCACAATTGCATCCTGGGTATGCATACTAATCTCAAGTTATGGGAAGATATCATATTAGTCAAATAGATTACTGAGGTGTTTTCATTTTGCTGATACAGATATTGCTCACATACACAGCAAATTCCTAGGTCCTCTTCCTTTGACAGCTGAAGAATTTGTTTCCTGTGTTAACAAGTACTTCCCAAGAATCATTGACACCAAAATACTATTGAATGCCGACTACACATTGCAACGAAAGATGAAGAAATCTAGCACAGCTTTTTCGTCATTATGCCCAGAGATTGCTTATGGGTCTAAACGAAGCGTTCTGTCTCATGAGCCATGTGTTAAGGTTGAGGTCCATGTGGGTGAAATGAGGTTTGCTTCCCTTTTCCAACTCTCTTTAAAATGGTTTGGTTAAAAGCCCTTTGATTTATTTTATCATAATAGCTTGAACTCCCCTTTCTGTCTTTCCTTTTTCTCATCCCCCTCAAATTCTATTTAGTTCTGCAATCTGAGTTATATAGCTTAGTATTAGCTCACTTTTGCATATTTACATGATCTAATTCCCTGAATCATCCCCTAAGACTAATTAACTAAACATGGACACTTCGCAATGGCTGTTAGCATTAATAGTGAATCAATAATGCTACTCTTTCTGCCTTGAGAAGCTCCCTGGATGTACTTATACACAAACCGATCATTAACCGGCAGGTCTTCTAATTGGAACTCTGGAGCTAAGCATGAAGCTGGCTACGATGCCTTTATGACAGGCTGTGTGTTTGCCCAGGCTTGCAGTCATCTAGGCATCGACTTTCAACTTCATTCGGCTTCTGAAACTGTCTCAGAATGAAAAGCTGCAGAAGCACATGAACCTTCTATATCTGAGTTGGATTAATGGAGACATTATTGATCTGAGGAATGGTAACCGGACTGAGGAGTTGTTGGGCTCTAATATCCTCGGAAAGCGATTTCGACCAATTTTATTTAAGAACATTGTTTTGCTCTAGGGATTCCTTTCACGACTGAAACCAAGCATGATAAGAGATTGCATCTGCAAAACCGTTGGCCCTACCTCAGTTATTTTCATATACCGTATAGATCAAACTGCAGTGTTTGTTCAGTTCAGCAAGGTGGAGTTGGTCTCAGATTTTCTGAATTTGAAGGAAACTCTAGAGCAAAGTAACGATGCAATTTCCGTTTTGCATCCGCTTTCACAACTTCTGGAAGGTGGAAATACCCATGCTGCTAGTTATGAAACTTATAAAGAGATCTGCGCATCACCTATCTCGAAAGTGTTGTTTGCAGATCAAGCAGAGGCTGTTGGTATCAAATGGAAGACCGAATTGCTACCATCCAGCGAAGAGGAGAGCCAAGAGAATAATAGTTTCCATCTAGAAAGCAGTGCTGTGGATACACCAGATGCTTTTGAAAAATCTAAGATAAGAAAGAAAGAGGATTCATCAAAACAAAAGTTATGTGATGATATCATCGATTCATTTATCAAAGCCGAAAAGATTAGAAGAAGCACTAATTTGTAACTCAGGCTTTGAGGCAGTTTTGAGCTTTTTTCACCCTCACTTTATTGCATTATCTGTATGCCATTGACAGTTTTATACAATATTAGGATTGCTGAGTTCGAAATGAGGATCACATTTTGAGCGTTGAGGCAGTTTTGAGCTTTTTTCGCCCTCACTTTAGGCCATCTTCTGTATATGAACAAATTGCCTTTGAAATAGATTTATATTACAGCAGAGACCACAGTTCAATACAGTACTTTTGAACTCAGACTAATGAACTCCTAGTCTCAAAATTAGCAAACTAAACTGAAATAATACTATAATGTTGGTCCTAAAGAATCAAAAAACATGTTAGAAAAAATGACAATAACTCTAAATCAGCTTTGGATCCTTCCCCAGCCTTCAAACAGTTGTTTTACTTTCTTCATCATCTGAGACAATGTCTTCAACAGTTAAGCTACAAGAGAAAACCAACTCGGTTTCATCCTCGGCACGGCTATCGGATTGGCCTCGTTGTTAAGGATCTGAAGGCCTCTCCTAATTGAAGGCCTCTCAGCACTATCAGGGTGTGCACAGCTCAAACCTACAAGCAGCAGCTTCCTCATTTCTTCTTCCTCGAAAGCCCCGTTTAACCTTTTATCAGCGGCTTCAACGATTCTTCCCTCACCGTGCAATCCCCAAACCCAGTCAACCAAATTCATCATTTTCTGGCTGTTTACTTCCCCCTCTCAATTGGCCTCCTACCACAAGCCACTTCAAGAATAACGACACCATAGCTGAAAACATCGGTTTTCGCGGTTGCTTTCCCGTACTGAAGGTACTCAGGAGCAAGGTAACCCATAGTTCCTGCAGTAAGTGTCGAAACCGGGCTCTTGTTGTGATCCATCAACCTTGCCAAACCGAAATCACCGAGTCTCGGATTAAAGTTGCCATCAAGCATTATATTACTCGTCTTAATGTCTCTGTGAATGACTTCTTGTTCACATTCTTGGTGCAGGTATGCTAAGACAGAGGCCAATCCATAGTTCCTGCAGTAAGTGTCGAAACCGGGCTCTTGTTGTGATCCATCAATCTTGCCAAACCGAAATCACCGAGTCTCGATTAAAGTTGCCATCAAGCATTATATTACTCGTCTTAATGTCTCTGTGAATGACTTGTTGTTCACATTCTTGGTGCAGGTATGCTAAGACAGAGGCCAATCCAATAGCAATATTCTGCCTATGGGACCATGTCAGCAATACGCGATTCTTGGGTTCCGGATGAAGCACCTTGTCAAGGCTTCCATTAGGCATAAACTCATAAACAAGCAGCAATTCTCCCTTATCAGCACACCAACCTTGTAGTGGAACCAGATTCTTGTGCCTCAAACCAGCTATAATGGACAGTTCAGCCAGAAACTCAATTTTCCCTTCGTGCAAATGTTTCGATCGTTTCACCGCTCTGACATCCCCTGAAGAAACGAAAACGGCCTTGTAAACATTTCCGAACGCACCATGTCCAATGATTCGACTCGAGTGAAACCCTCTTGTGGCTGCATATAGTTCTCTGTAACTGAACTCCCTTGGCCCTGTTAAAATCTCTGCTTTCAGACCCTTTTCTACTCTCATATCCTTCCATTTCTTCACATAAACATAACCGAAAACCGCAAGAACCGCAAAGAAGAATGCCGGACCTGCAATGCCGATTCCTAAACCAAGCCTGTTATGGTGTTTTTTGGTAGAATTCAATACAGGAAGTTCGGATATTTCTGTTACCAAACTGTCGGATACATTATGAGGATGTGATTTCGGTCTCACGGGAAGGAAACCAAAAGTCTTGAAACGCCAACTATGAATCAAATGAACTTCAGTACTCCCTTCTGTTGAAGCCGAAAAACCAACAAACATATCATCTTTAAGATAATGAGACAAGTCAATATCCACAGACAACAATGGCGTTGGAGGCTTTAAACTCGAATAACTCAAGAAAACATTCAAAACCCTTAGATCATTCTTGTAATCAATCCAAGCCGTCATCAAATTCCCACTCTTCAAATCAATGTTCTGCAACCCCGCGTCCGCCGTCATGATATCCAAACCGACATGGTACCCATTGGGATCACTGAATTCAGTATCGAGCTTGGTATCGAATTCAATTGCTAAAAACTTGTTCTTGTTCGGCTCTGAAGAGTTGACAAGGCCAAGATACCCTCCGGGACTGCCGAGGGTCTGGTTATCAGGGGAAAGGAAAAACGTCAAGCCGTCGCCGAAAGAGCCCGGGTTGAGACTGTTGATGGAAAAAGAAAATCAGGTCGAAAAAGAAGCCGTGATATTGGATTCTTGGTCGAAGAAACGGATTGGGTTTTCGTAGACGAGGCTGCCCCAGCTCGAAGACGGAACACCGATCTCCCTGGTGAGGCCGACCACGCCGTTTTTGAGATGGGAATCACCGAGAAGGGTGATATTCCTGACGGTGAAGGAAGGGAGATCAAAGGAGATGTTTTCAGATAAGGTTAAAGATGGGGAATTGAAGAGAAGAAGCAAGAAAACAAGAAGGATCGTTGGCGCCATTGGTTTCTTGGTCTTCAAGATTAAATCGTACAAAGCTTAACAAAGGTCTTGACTTGTTTGTATACAAAGACAATGGCATGAGGAAGAAGAAAGAGGGAAACCAGAAACGTGGTTCAAACGGTTGGAAAATAGGCGGCTGCGGAGTTTAAATTTCTAAAGCACTAGTAATTATATAACGGTCAGAAAGATTGTAGGTAGCCTTGCTTTGGCCATGGCGGAAACGGCGTATTTTGTGATGGATTGAGGTGGGAAGAGACGAGAGATCCGATGTGGGATTTTGTATTTTTTTTTACCCCAAAAGTGACCGTTTTAAAGGCGATGAGTGTGGGCTTTATGTAGGACTGCGTGTACTGTTCTGACAGCCATGTGGCCGAACATGTTCACATTTGACCCAATAAAATGATGAATTGACCCAATAGTGGTATAGAAATACTCTATATAATTTACTCAAAAAAAAAAAACTGTATATGAAAAAACTAATGATATAGATGGGGAAAATATTTTATGTATCAGTAGTGAATTTTTTATGTAAACGGGTTTAATTCAGAGTTTAAGGATTTAATTTAAGGTTTAAAATTTAGATTTTAGAGTTTAGGAGATAGGGATTAGGGTTTTAAGATTAGAGATTTGAATTTTAGTTTTTAAAATAAAATTAAAGATACTTGTAGAGTATTTTTTAGTGACACTGCATGAAATAATAACCCTATAAATATAACATGATAAAAATTAGATTTTTTGGGTATAAAAGGAACATTATTAATCCCATATTTAAAGGTTTTAACTTTGTTGGATTACGGATTTTATGGAATCTAATATGACCAAAGAAAGCCTAAAAATGAGATTCACTAATTCATCTAATATCTAATGATATTTATATTGTCTCATTTTGTATGAGAATATAATATCTCTTAGCCCAAAAATCTCAAGAGAAAAATATAATATAGATGCTGATGTAATAAGTATACATTTAAATGAAATTATCTATATTAATAATTAAAATTTTGATCGAGTATAAAGTCAGGGTTAATTGAAAACCAATACAGTCTAGAATTGCTAAATTACTCCTGCTTTGAACTATACTTAATATTATCATAATAATATTCATCTTCTTTTACATTTTATATTTTTTAACCAAAGTTTATTTCTTTATCCCACACCACTTTAAGCTTTTGGGGTGAAATTATAGATTCCAAAGGTATATGTACTTTTATTTATATGATTAGACATTTGGTGTCAGCAATGCCAACCAAACCGACAAACAAAGCAACGAAATCTGATATAGGAGAAACCAATATTATTATAATGTACAAACATGTGATGGGAGCATTGGGTCCAATTCCAGACCAAATCCAAAACCATACCATTCCACGTCATTGAGCCGTTACTTACAGGAATCGAAAATTTTAAGGTTGAAATGGTCCAACATCATCACATCACACGTGCACTCTGCTTAGTGCATCAAAAATCAAAACAATTCCAGTTCTATACAATAATGCTAAGAAAGGGTGAAATACCCTGTTCATTTAGGCCTCCGGCCTTCAAATTTTAAGAAAATACAGAAGATATTCACTGTTTTGTATCATTAAACAGAGTGAGGGACTGGATTGCACAAACAACCATTGCCATCGGCAACTTGGAATTTTGCCAGGTTGTGATGATGGCACAACCACAACATACATCATTTGCTAGTTGTCTCAATATGTGATTTAGGCTTAAAAGTTACCAATGTCCAATGCCTAGAAGAATAGTAGATGATGCCAGTGAAACTGAAGAGATGGTGGTGTACCTTTCCATTCATAGAAGAGATGGCGTTGAGTCGGCTGAAGATACTTCTGTTTTCAAAACGGTACCGTTCGATCTAACTCCCTCTATTTTGCTGGAGCTTTCTTGGTAAGAGAACTGTGAAAGATAACGACTGTTAGTCCATTTATCAGAACATAGTACAAGATGTTATGGTTTGTATGATATTCACCTTCAGAAATGCTACAAAAGCTTCCTGGGGGAAATATTACTTCTGGATCTAATTGTTGTTGCGAAGCAACAACAAGAGCCACACGCTTTTTACTGCAAAAGGAAAAAAACAGTCAAAAACTGGTTTTCTGGGGGAAATACAGTTAAAAACATCTTATTAATTGCCAAAAACTAACAGTATATATCTTATACATGTGCCTTTTTAGGAAAAAAATGGAATGATGCATGTGTTCCTAAGCTGGAATCCCATACCAAATTTTAGGACTCCTAAACTGAGTTACATACCTGGCCCATGAAGGAATAAATTTATTGTTCGGTTCATCGTCTTCATCTTCATCTTCATCATCGGAACCTTTGTATGGAGTAATATCATATGACTGTTCTCGGCTGATATCTGCGATTGGGTTATCGCTCCCTGTTGCTCCATCCATGGTGCTCATTACCTGAGAAAGATTCAGTCTCCACGTGATGCTAGAACAAACAATATTAACAAACCATTCAATTAGTAAAGGACACATCCAAGAGATGATTTCAGCTAAAGCGATGCAACAACAATCCATTTGAAGGCCCTATTACTGAGCCTGAATTTACACTCCATCACTTTACTGCAGCATAGCTTAATCCAAACTTAAAACAATGGTCCGTAAGTTGTACTTGCATAAGAAAATTTCATTGCAGACTTTGCTTTCATTTTTGTGTTTGTACATGGTGGTGAAAAACACATGTTATATGCCCTCTCAATACAAGCTGAGAGAATACTTCAGCATTTTTCTAATACAACATTGTCCGATCCAGATGGTTTAGCAATAAAGAGACATAACATTTAGTTCAATATAAGAGTAATAATGACGGGACTTCTTAAAACTCCTTTCATTTAAGCCAAAGTGATAATATCTAGAGAGTAAATGACTTCACTAAAATGAAAATCTGAAAAGTAAACCACTACAGGAACTTTACCTTTGCATTATTATCTTCAATAGCTGTGCATGGTTGTACGGAAGTTGAAGCAACAGCTGTTCTCAATTCCATCTCTGACACTTTTCCTCCTCCATTCCCACCTGCTATGTCTTTTTGCACTTTCTTATGATTTGCTGCTTCATCACTAGGAACCTTCATTGTTTGTCCTCTCTCATCCTAAAACAGAGACCCAAAGTTAATGCCATTCCACAGAAAGGACGACTTAATAACGAAATCTTCTTTAAGCCACAAGGGAGTTACGGGGGCTTGGGACTTTTTTTTCATTCTCATCCTTCTTTGAACATACCTTCTCATCAAGAGCATGCTGCTGCCTCCGTGCTTCCTCCATATGTTTTCTCTTTTTTTCTTTCTCCAACTTTTCTCCTTCTTCCCTCTGTCTTTTCTTGGCAGCCATATCAGCCTCTTTTTTCTTTCGTTCTTCTTCTTTCTTTTTCTTCTCAAGCTCCAACTGCCTCAAGTTTGCTTGCTCTAATCTCGCTCGTTCAAGTTTTAATGCCTCTTTCTTCATCTTTCGATCATTCTCTTTCTTTTCAGCAAGTTTTTTTGCAGCTTCAGCAGCCTCTAGAGCCTTCACTTTAACATCCCTCTTCCCTAAAAAGAATCACAAAAAAAACATCGGCGTGATCTATATGTAATAGAGTTTTCATAAAATGCTTGGTAGAATAGAAACAGCTGTTGAAGACATAAGAGACGATTACCCGTGATAATGGAAGCTGCTTGTTTCTGCTGAACAATTGGAATAAACGCAGTGATGTTCGAAACTATATTGTTAACCTTTGGTTCCTTTCGTGAGAAACTTGGCCCGCCTTTTCTCAGACTGGTTTTCTCTGATAACTGTAGTTTACTGGACCTATTACGAAGTGATTCACTTGCCCTTTTGGTATCATTTGCCCCTGGTAGCATATTCCGGTTCTGTTTCAACTTACCAGTGTCTCTCCTCTTGCTGGCATTGTGTTTTCCAACCTTCGGCTTGATCCCATTCTCTGTCCCAGTGAAGCTGTAGGATGTGTTCACAGAGTCTAGACTATCTCTAACAGTAAATTGTTCAGCTCCAGAAACTACTGCAGCAACATTTGGACATTCCTTAATATCAGCAAGTGGTTCCCTTTTGACAGAGCTAGCCACAACTTCAAAAGCAGCATCTTCCTGAAATCTATCCACCACCTCATCTGTGTTCTCATTCTCTTCATTAATGCAGGGAAGGTCGGGATTTAAGCTGCGTCGCTTCTCTGAACTTCCAGAGTATGATGTGATTTTATCCCAAAGCTTAGCAGTAGGAGAAAGATACAGTTTCTTTCCATCTCCAGTAACTTGAGAACTAGAAAACGGCAAGCAATCTGAAAAAGATCTTCCAAGGAAGGCATTGTTGGTATCATCGCCAAAGCAACTAGTGCTAACTTTAAGTTGACTTCTTAAAACATCATCGTTGGGAAGGGTGGTGCTCTGGTCCATGCATTCTAGAAGTCCATTAGGAACAGACTGGTAAAGATCAGTTGTTCGGTGCAATCTATACGTGGTTGGAAATTGAGATAACGGGGTATGGTTGCAAGCGAACTTGCAAAGCTGCTCCAGGAGGCTAGCACGTTCTATTGTAGCCTTTGGAAGGTCCAAGTTGGGAAAGCTTATTCCATCCCCAACAGAGCAGACTTGTTCACTGTCCGTCGGAATAATGAACCCCTCAACTTCTGGTCTGCTTTGATCAGCACTTAACACGCCTGCACGTAGTTGACATAGAGAATTAATGCGAGAAGTTGCAAACTCACCATCTTCTCCAAGTTGAGATTTCCTTTCTTGCTTGCTCCTCCCATTGCAAGTAAAATGTTCAATATTCCCGTTTCCACTAAACATAATGCTGGATGGATATACTTCTCTCGTTCCCTCCACTAAGTGATCTTCAACATTTTCAAGGGTCTGTTGGGGCAAACTTGAGATAGAAGCCACATCAAATCGTTTATGCATAAAAGTCGAAGGGGTGTTTTCATTTCCATTCTTCTCTTGCCAATCACATTTCCCCTGGAAAACACAACAATAAGACATTAGCTCAGCTAAAAAGTTTAATTTGCACGTATGAAAGCAATCTGTGCAATTTATTATAACCTTTAGCAATTATGAAATCAAGCAGTAAACAATGCACAAATTCTAATGGTAACAGAGTCCAAAATAATTTCTACCACAAATACTTTAGTTCCTACAATTTTAATCATTGTTTCTTGTGTTTCCTGCTTTTGCTGGGCTATAGGCTTAATGCTTGAACGTCTCTCACGGTTTGATGTCCTATTTCTTGTTTATCATTGGGACTTTTCCCTGGGTTCATTGTTCAGGTATTGTAACCCTTAGGAGTTAGGAGACACAGAGTTAAAAATAATATGTAAGCAAAAAGCAAGATAAAGAATTGAGAAATTCATATCAATTAGAGCAGATACAGAGAGGAAAGCTAGCAATCAGTGACAATCATCTAATACAATTAACACAGAAAGTCAAAGCATAATTGCTATCCATTACTCAGAAGTGTCTGGGGACCTTTTCACTAAGGTTTAATAGACGTGGCAATTCAAGGGTAACCTCTTCAAAGGTAGTTTTGTCATTGAAAAAAACAATTAAGCTTAACCTAATCAATTGTTTTCATGAAATATATAAAATTTAGTGAAAGTGCAAATATTTTATAGTAGGAAAAGATTATGTCATATCACATTAAAGGTCCTGGATGTTAAAATAGTAAGAATTAAAACTAGGAACATTCAGATCCATTGATGATGTAGCATACCGCATTCTGATCTTCTTCATCAGCAAGAGACTTATCGGCATTTAATAGCATAATATCTTCCCCCTGTGATATAGAAAAAGTTATGAGATACAGAATACAGACAAGTGTATCTTATGCGAGTCATATTCCTCATGATAAAACCCAGTGACTAAGCTCAAGTGCTATACCTTCAAGCTTAATGACAAAGACAGGGAATTACTTAGTTGATCTTCAATCTTCCGCCGCTTATGAGGCCATGAACCTTCCACGCGGGTGCTGGAATGTCTACCTGGCTGGATGGACTGAACCGTGACCTTGTTTTCACTTGATTTTGCGTGTATGTGATCTAGAACAGAATCAATGTCATCAGCAATATATCTTCCCAATGAATCTGCATCTTGATTTTGAGAAGGGCTTGGCCCCACATTTTGCTTCAGAGGATGACCCTTAGTTTCTTCAAATGGTGCAGCACAAGGATGCTCACTAGCATCACTGGAAGTTACATCTGCTTTCATTAGCAGGGCAGGGTTACAAACTCCAGTGAAATCAATACCTTCCAGATTTGAAGGACAACTACATACATCAATACTGAGTTTACTTGCTTTTGGGGAAGACATTACAGATTTTACTTCTTGAAGCTTCCCATAGTCCTTAAACAGATAATCTATCTCTGTGACAGCATTTAAATCAGATGGTGCCACATCATTTAGTGAGTTTCCAAGCAAATTTTCATTAGAAACTTTAAAGGTAGTTGAAAGATCTTCCATGAAAGTTTTCTGTCCAGAGATTTCATTGCTTTCAGGCAGAACACTTGTTATAGCATCTGTAGAAGTCTCGGATCTTTCTTTTACTGAGGACACAGCATTTAAATTAGAAGATCTACCAGGTCCCGATACCTTGTTCAAATCTGTTTCAGACACCCTCTCTTTTTTTCTAAAAGTTTCATGCTTCAACAGCAGTTCCAGGGATGCGTTGTATTTTTTTTGGTAAAGAACAGAAGTTGCTTCATCCAGCTTATCTGCACAAGGTAGTGGTGTAACATACCTTTTCTCCGACGAGTTGCTCACTTTTCCATGCTCTAATATAAGACTAGAAGCCCCATTCAAAGTGCACTCTCCCAAATCATCAAAATCAAGCTGTTTGGGTAACACCGTCATAGCAGATTCAGAGTGTTGGCTTGTTCTTACTACTTCTAAGTCAACTTTGTTGTACATATTCAATGATTTTGCAAGAAGGGGATTGTTAACACCATCCAAGTTTGATGCAGAACTAGCTAAATGAGCCTCAACTAATTCATCAGACTCTGCGTTAGTGTCAGCAAAAATTACATCACATTGATTCAGTCCAGCAAGAGCACTGTCATTGGCACAAGGCAGGGAATTTACTTGAGTACCAGAAACTTCCTTAAATTTATTTCTTTTGGACCTGTCTGGTGACTTTGCATATGGGGGCTTGTTGGAATCTTTTGATTTGGGCCTTCTAATTTGAGACTCCAGACCATTAGAAGAATCAACAAGTTTAAACATATTTGCACCACAATTAGCTCTTGATTTGGTACTATTATCATTATATTGGTCTACAATAGGACCCAGCTTTCTTTGGTTGTCACTTGTTCCGGCCTCTCTCTCACAACTTTCATCTGTGATATCACAAGGCTTAATCAACTCCTTAAGATCACGAGCATGGCATGCCATCTGCATTGATTTGCAAATCCCATCATCGGTGCTCCTCTCGGGACAGCTATCCAACTTCAAATGTTTATTCTCATAGTTTTGCTGTTGGCTGGAACTTCTGGATCTTTTTAATCTTCCTTGAAAAACATTGTTTTCCTTTTCCTTACTTTCAGGGTCTTTTGCTTTCTTGGAACCACAACTTCCAGCAGAGATAGCAGGAGGCTTTACCAATTCCAATAACTCATCGACAACATTATTCTGTTCTTTTGATTCACAGATGGGATCTACACTTGTATTCCCGTAACACTTCGCAACAACAGATGTTTTTCCGGCACATGAAATCCCATTCACAGACTTGGGAAATTGAACAGAATGTCCAGCTCTTGTGACACTACCAGAGTGAATACTTTCATCCCTTTCCGTGCTCTGAAATTGTCCTCTTTCTTCCTTTTCTACCATATAAGTTACAACATCATCAACAGGTTTGACAAATTGCAATAACTCAACAGCAGCAGCATGCTCTAGTCCTGATTTTCTAATTGATTCTGAAAGCACAATACCATCCTGCTTTGCACCAGTAAAACTCATGCGTACAACTGATGGACAATTCTTAGATTTTGCAGGTTGGACAGAACTTCTTGACCTTGTGATTCTGCCAGAGTAAACATCTTCACCCCTTGCCTTGCTCTGGCATTGACATCTTTCTTCAGCAGCATCATGCTCTAATCCTGGTTTGTTAATGAATTCTGTAAGCACAATATCATCCTGCTTTGGAACCGAAAAACCTTTTCCTGCACCTATCAAACTATTCTCATATTTTGGAGATTGAACCGAACTTCTTGACCTTGTGATTCTGCCAGAGTAAACATCTTCACCCCTTGACTTGCTCCAACATTGTCCTCTTTCTTCAGTTTTCTCGTCACAACTTACAGTATTACGAACAGGTTCGACAAATTCTGACTCCAATAACTCATGAACATTAAGCTGTTGTCTTGATTTGAAGATGGATTCTGTAAGTACCAGACCATCCTGTTTAGCTACAGAAGAAGTGTTGCCTTTGCCTGAAAGCCCACTCATAGACTTGGAAGGTTGAGCAGAACTTCTTGATCTTGTGACTCGACCAAAGAAAACCTTTTCATTCCTTTCCTTGCTCCTGCATTCCACACTTTTTCCCTTTTCCACCTCATAACTCACAACATTATTCTTCTTTGCAACAAAAGAATTGTTGCCCGTACCCAACGGCACACTTTCAGACTTGGAAGGATGGATAGAACTTCTTGTTCTTGCGACTCTACCAGGGTTAACATTATCAATCTTTCCCTTGCTACTGCATTGCCCTCTTTCTTCCTTTTCCAACTCATAAGTTGCAGCAGTATCACCAGATCTGGTCAAATCCAACTTATTCACAGTATCTGACTGTAAAGAAGCAACCTTGGACGCTTTGTTTTGACCGTTGAAAGAATTACCATTCTTCTCACAGCTTTCATTGTTTTTACATGCTTTTGCACTGTTTCGGTGCTCTAAAGCCCGTTGCCTAGACTTAGATCTCTGGATTCTTGCCAGTGAAGAACAAAGATTGGGACACATATCTGAGGTCATTCCATCTCTACAATCTTGAGGAGGAGATGTAATACTAGGATCCAGCTCATCAGCTTGACCAGAAAGGCAATGGTCTAAGCCATCATTTGAAACATCAACTTGAGAGCATAAAATTCGGGGTAACAGCACGTTATCAGCTGTAACAACTGGTTGTTGATACAGAGAACAGTAAGGAAATGAAGACTGTGGATGTGGAAGAAGGAGTCCTGAGATAAGATCTTCTTTATTCAACTCTGCAATTTAAAAGTAGGCACTCCTTATTTAAAAATTCCATACAACTACTGTAAACGGATAATACACAGTTTGGAACGCTTGCAATATTAAGTTACAAAATTGAAATGCAATCAATAGTTCAAATGGAAAAGGAACTTTAAAACAGATACTTTAGAACAAAGCACAAAATTTTAGAAAGGGAAGGGCTTTCCTAGCTTTCGAAGGGCAAATTTTCGATAGTTAATTCCAGTTTATGTGCTTGAAATTAAAATTCCAGTTTATGTGCTTGAAATTAAAAAAAATGAATACAATGAGACATTTCATCAAACATTTTCTTTTAAAAGAAAAAAAAGACGTCATTGCTAAAGAGCACTTCATATCGATTATGCGTTATAATACATTCAAATAAAAACTGAAAGAACCGAGGAAGAAGAAATTCCACAATTTCAATGGAGAGAAATCAATTCTAAGAATTAATTAGGCAAACGAAACCACATTATCTCTAAGATACTTCAGAAATGAATTAACAATGCACTTAAATTCACTTTCAAGAAAAAGGGGGAAATTGAGAAACATTAAGCTGAAGAAGAACAGAGAGGGAAGAATATTACGAGAAGGATCAGAGGAGATGAGCCAAGGAGGTGGAGCAAAGCCATCGATGAGACACTTGGAAGCGAGTTGGTGATCGAAGAGAAAGATTTGTTGCTTCACGTTGTCGATTATTCGATTCTTCCTCTCGAAGATCTGAATCAAAGCTTTCTCAATCGTCGACATTTCTCTTCTTCTACTTCAATAGCAACAAGTTTCCATCTACTGTCAAAGGAAAACAAAGAAAAGAGGGAAAATGGAGTTTTTGGATCGACTAATAGTGACAGAGGGATCGAAAGAAAGAGAAATAAGCCGCGGTGCTATAATTTGAAATTCAGGGGTGAATCTGATCATTTCTAGGGTGTTAAGGGGCAAAAAATGTTGTTATAACGAAGCGATGTCGTTTTTATCGTGCCTTATATTATGAACGAAAGTTAATGGCTTTATTTGGAAATTGGCCCCTCAACTATCACTTTGTCCCCAGTTCATTCAAATAAAAAGCGGAAACTACGTGTTTAGTCTTTAATTTGGTTCTAATTTAATTAAAAAATCAATAAATTTAACATCATCTTATTGGTGTAAAATGAGAAAAATATGGATGGGATTGGAGGGGGTTGAACTTTGGACATGGTTAATGGTTTTGTTTGAAAATTGGCCCCACAACTATCAATTTGTTTTCAATTTATCCCCAATTAATCCTCATTACGAACGCGTTTTATTAATTAAGTCTTAGTTTTAATTAAAAATAATTTAATAAATTTAAGGGGATTGAACTTGGACCCGGAGATAGATAACAAGATTATATTTAGGTTAAAATGTAGTTGATGTAAGAATTTTTAAGAAAATATGGTTAACAAAAATTATATTTAAGTGTTAAATGGATTTAGTATGAAAGTATATATTTAGAGTATGTAGGTGTGTATGTATTTACAATTTCAATATCCGGATTAATATGTCGTTTGTACAGTACAATATAGGATTTTATGGGATCGAACATGGTTGCAGGAAAACGTTTAGGTAATTTAGATATGGGTAAAATTTTAATACACAAGCTGTTTAAAAATAATTTTTCACAAGCATGCATATTTACACTATAAAATCCAAATCCAAACTTCCTAACCTTAACCCTAAAAAATTAAACACTACACTCTAAATTCTAAATATTAACCTTAAATTATAAACCTTACAAACTGAGCACCTAAACTTTAAACCCTAACCCTTAAAATTAAAAGGTATGTGTAAAGTTTACCCGGATTGTATATCAAAAATTTTTCCTTTAAACATTGCATCAACTTTTTCCCCCGAAAACATGCCTACTGTATCAATGTACAGCGACCAACCAACCAACCATCTTTCCTTGTTACCACTTCTTTGCATTTCATAGTTCCATGGCTTGCAAGATTTTTGAAATAATTTGACATATAACACCCTCTAAACATCAATCCAGTTTCAGATCTGGTTGTCTCCATCTAAACAAGTTAAGCTTGTAGACCAGGCGGCAACAGAGCCGTAATGGACGAGAAAAAGATGAAAGAATCAAGCAAACCCTGTAGGTAGAGATAGAGCCTCGGTTTATAAGTGTCTTTACCCTCTGCAATCCCCTAATAACTCACTGCTTGTCACATTCTTTGCCCTGAAAGTTATCAAACTTTTCTCCCCGGTCAAGCCAAAAAAAACAATGTTTCCATCGTTTTTCTGACACTTTGGGTATCTGTCCTAGGGGAGGATCCTGGTGCAGTGTTGCCATCGTCACCCACCGATCTTTGCTTGAACTGTACACTGTGTGAACATCACTGCCATCCCCTCCCACCTCCTTCTTCGGTTGCTGCTGCTTATTCTTCATATGCTCCACCATCTTTTTCAGGCTATCCTTCTTATGGAGCTCCTCCGCCGTCACATCCGGTTCAAACCAACTGTCCACCGGCTCCGGTACAGTGTTGCCAGTATCCCATGAATCCAAATCCCAATGAATACTACCATCACATTGATGACAACCATTCACCTACTCCTTATTCACCCCTAATTTCCAACTTCTCCGGTGGGATTATACTGTTATTCTCATCTGCTGGTTTATTCTAGCTCTGCTTTATTCACCTAATTTATCTTGATTTGCTGTGTCAACAAGCACAAACAAATGTTTGTACTTTGTTTGTAATAGAAGTCGTTTATTTCCATAATAATAATAATAATAATAATAATAATAATAATAATAATATCAACTTTGAGCATGCATGTAATGAATTGATGGTGTTGTATTTTTCTAACTTAGATCGAAACTTCAAAATATCTTATGCAAGAACTGGAAAAAGAAAACTTTTATCTCAACACATTGTGGATTTGCATTGTATTTGTATTATTATAATTATGTTTAAAATATTAATCCATATGTTTACATCAACGTGAAAATATTTTTGTATACAAACTTATATTTAGTGACTACAAACCTTTACCTTTCTTATGTCTCTATTTATGCCCCACACTAAAAAATTTGAGTTTGGGGCTTAGTTAGGGTATATAGAATTTGGGGTAGACTATATTTTTTAGATTTTAGATTTAAAATTTAGAGTTAAATATTAAAATTTGAATTTTTACTGTTAGAACATAAAAAAAAAAGACACCAAAAGGGACAGAAAGTTTTTATTCATATTTAGTTGGGTTTTATTTACGGTCTAAGAATTTAGTTATACATAACAGTATATATTGGTATGCATTGGTCTATCTTGAATGATTTAGCTGGTACACCTTCTCAATGTTAAACTTATTTAGATTTGATGTGATCCTTTTCAGGACGTTGGTGCTTTATTATTTTTTAGGTTTTTCAAGGTGTCCCCTAAAGCAATTCTAATAACTAATTTTTTCGCATTTTGTTCGTCTATTTAGGCAACAAAAACTGATTACAAATTTTAAAATTGTTCTATACCTAGAATGAGAATCGAACCTTCAATACTAGTGCTTTATTTTTATAACCCTATCATAAATTACTTAATCCAAAAGAAAACAAGCAAATTATAATTAGGGTAAACTACACCAGTAGTCACCGAACTATAGTTTCTTTTCTATTTTGATCACCAAACTATTTTTTTGGCAAAAACATCACTAGCGTTATGTTTCCTTCCTATTTTGGTCACCGGCCGTTAAAAACTTAACAGTTTTGCTGAGTGGAATTTTATTTTATTTTTTAATTTTCTATGTCATTTCTTCTCTCTCCTCGTAAGCAATATATGTTATTTTATAATATTTTATTTAGTTAGTGGAATAAAAGGAATTAAAAATCAATCATCTTATGCAGCAAGAGAGATTCAAACCAAGGACCCCTTTAATAGGGGTATAACGCTTAACCGCCAAGCTAGGTTGGAAGTTTGTTAAATTCTAACCAAAATTGTATTTATGTCATAACATAAACAAACCGTTATAAAATAACAAACGGTGACTACTGGTTAAAATATAATTTTAACCAAGCTAGGTTGGAAGTTTGTAACGCTTAACCAAAATTTTAACCACCAAAGACCCATTTACAATAGCGATCCAGCTGGGGAGAGAAACGATGAAGATGAGTGGAGTAGCTTTCAAACATGACATAAATATAATTTTGGTTAAAATATAACAAACTTCCAACTTAGCTTGGTGGTTAAGTGTTATACCTCTATTAAAGGGGTCCTTGGTTCAAATCTTTATGGTTGCATAAGAGACTTGATTTTTCATTCATTTTATTCAACTATAGGCAGTGACGGATGTCATCATCCTTAGTTTAAATAAAAATATACTGCTTACGAGGAGAGAGAAGAAATGGCATGAAAAATTAAAAAAATAAAATGAAATTTTACGTCAGCAAAAACTGTTAAGTTTTTAATGGCTGATGACTAAAATAGGAAGGAAACATAACGTTAGTGATGTATTTGTCAAAAAAATAATTCAGTGACTAAAATAATAAAAAAACTATAGTTCGGTAACTACTGATATAGTTTACCCTTGTAATTAAAATGTAGCCCCAAATTTAATTGCTATCAAATGACATCACAATTTGCATCTGATAAGCCAATTATAAAAACACAAAAATACTTGATCACACTAAAAACAAAATAAATAAATAAAATTTATTATTTGGTATACTATCAATGAAATTTTTTAAAGTGAATCAATAAAACATCTGTCATGGAATTGTTTTCGTCACGACAAGTGTACCAAATAATTATTCAAACAAATAAAATAACCACACTGAAGACGAGTAATAAGTTAACCCATAGAGGCTTCACTAGGTAACTAGAAAACTTACAGCAAGAAAAACATTAACAACAAGCACAACACTACAGCAGTGAACCTGTGAGCCCCAAAAAACATAGCAGCATTCTCATCATCAGCTGCCTGATCAGGCGGCTCATCGTCCGGTGAGTCAGCTGGCGAGTCTGCATCTGCTGCTGTTGCCTTAGACTTGGACTTGGTCTTAGATTTGGATTTGGATCCCTTTGGTGCATCTGCTGCCTCCTCGGGGCCAGGGGCCGGAGCCGGGGCTGGAACTAGGCTAATAGCTGATGCATTGAACAACTCTTTCGGCAACAAGACTTTATTGATAGTATAAATTGCTACCGGCACCTCATCGACCAGTGTCCCTGTTATTTTGACGGTGTTGATCCTGGTCTTTAGAGTCACCCCTTCACCCTCGTTTTGCACGGTGAAATCGAACTTGCTGCCTCCGTTGGTAGCTAATGTGTTCATGAGTCCGTTGTTGGATTTCAACATGGACATAGATTGGTACACGGGCACACCAAAGAATTCGAGGAATGATTCTTTCTTAGAAGCTGTGAAGTTCTTGTACTTTGGTAAAAAGGCTTTGAATGGATCATCCAGAGGGCAGAACACAGTCAATCCTCCATTAACATTATCCTAGAGACGAGCATCGTAACAACAGATTCATTCAGAGAATATGAACAAACAAGCAAAATCCAGAACAATAATGTGCATACAGAGGAATAAATAACAAAGCAGAACATTACATTTCCTTAGCTACCACCAGTTCATGCTATTACTACAGGCTTCGAACCAAGCCGATTAATGTCACAAACAACTTCCAAGTTGCAACATCCAACCATTTAGCCTATCTGCATACCTTATCTAAGCCACCACCATCATTGAATCAATGGCTATACAACAAATTGTCTGCATGTTGTTTGCTTATAGGATAGTGTTGAATCCAGAACAATAATGTGCATGCTCTAGGATCGAACACTAATGGACATTCACAATTTGGCATCCAATTGGGGTGAAAAGGCAAACCCAGATCTGGATTGGACTTGGTCCAGAAATTTCACATTCCCCAATTCTTTTTTCACTAGATTGATTTATGAAAAGAATCAAAGAAGAAATTTCAGTTTACCTCATATGTTCCCATGGCATCAGGATTCGCCAAAAGAGTATCAGCAAACACTTTACATCCATGTACAGACATAATGTCAATAATATTCAGCTCACTTGGCCCTGGAGTAGGAGCCTCGGCATCAGCAGAAGGCAAAGCCTTGCTGATCTGAATCACAGATATATTATAAGGAATTTCCTCAACAGATTTAACAAAAAACGAATCCAGAATCCCACCATTGTCTGCAGGTCCAAAACCAACTTTCCCACCTTTAAAATCAGTTATATTAACAAACCCAGAAGCCCCAGGAGCCACCCCAGCAGCTTGGAACATAGTGGCAGCCAGTGCAGTGCCATTCCCTATTTGGTGAAGCTTCTTGGCACCGAAGTAATCGAGTAGGACATGGAGTGAAAGTATGTTCTTGACGGTGAGAACAGAGGGGCTTTTGGCTAAGACGGAAGACATGGCGGCGTTGTCCAAGGCGAGGACGGTGATGGTGGTGCGGCGGTTGATATCCAGAGCCAAGTGTGTGAGCGTGAGGTAATGGTTGAACGTTGATAAAGATGGATGCTTTGCTAGCAGGAGTGTAATGTTGTGGCCATTTGAGGTTTGGAAGAGGAGAACTGAGAAAATGAGAAGAACAAGATGCTGGCTTTGCCCCGCCATGTTTGTTTCTATTCCCTTTCTCTTCTTTTCTGGAAACGAAAGATCAGAGCTTTAGGTAGGGGAAGAAAAGTTGAGAGCTTTGAGATGAAACAATGGGGATTGGAATGTGGTTAAAATACAATGGAGCCAAAGCCACTGTGGTGCTGACTGCTGAGTTGGTTTGGGTTGGAAAAGCGAGTTAAGGTGCCAGGTTTTAGAATTGGCTGTGACTTTTGTGTCTTTCCATAACTGATTACTAGATGCATGCTGGATACAAGAAAGAGAATTATGTTGCCATTTAAGTAAGATTTCGAATTTGAATACTGTGGACTGAAAAAAATAACATTAAGGCTAGAAAGAATTGTATTTTCGAAATGAAATTCGATTCGACTAGATTCAAAAATAGGATTGAATTTTGGTTATATTACCAAGGCAGAAACTATACTAAAATTTGGTTTGAAGGGAGAGAGTTTGGTGGTGGTGGTACCTAGTTGCAGAGGAGTGTGGGGAAGAGAGTGACAATAGAAGAAACATAATATAACACAAATAGCAGCATGATCTAGGGGTGTTAATATTTAGAAGAAACATAATATAACACAAATAGCAGCTCGAGCTTGACTTTGTCAATGTTCGATTGTCAACTCGACTCGATAAGTTCATGATCAGTTTATTAATTTATCTTATAATTTTTATAATTTTTTGGTGGTTGCTTTAAAATAAATATTCCGAGAAGTCTGAATGCTAATTGAAACTCTAAAAAAGTTTAATGACTTACTCAGTAATTTATCCAAAATCTTTTGAGTTCTACTTTTCAAAACTTTTTTTATTTGTCAAGTTTATTGAATAACGAATCGAGTCAAATAATAAAATTTTGTAATGAGTACGAATTGAACTAGATTGTGGTAGCTTCAAACTCTGTAAAATTTGTAGAATGTTGATCATGTATGGTGTATGTTGGGTTTTTAACATCCGAGAAAGACCAAATTTTTTATGCTAAGCTACCTAAGCTAGCGGCGAAAAACAGATTGCCCCGAAAGGGAAAACTTTGGGAATGGGAATTAAATTGACGATTTCGGGCTTTTCCTTTCTTTTTTTTTTCCCGAGAAAATTAAGGGGGGAAGAAAAACGAAGAGACGGAAATTTTAAGAAAAGCTTCTTATAGAAAGTTTTTCCATTCCTTTTTCAAATTATAGAAAAGTTGGCAAAGCAATTTTGGTAAAACATTAAAATTATACAACAAAATTTATAATGTTTTACGAAAGTTAAACTTAAATTTAACATTTGAATTTAAGTGGTCAAAATAGAAAAAAAATATTATTTTTAAAAGATTCGAATTTAAATAATTTTTTCTGTACGGTGTGTATATTTTTTTAAATAATTAAAAATAAATAATATTTTTATTTTACCAAAATATCTTATCCATCCAAAAGCCAAATTTTGAACTTTTTATGGAATAACTTTTCTTTCAAAAAAATAATAAACAAAAATCAATTTAGTAGTACAAAATAAATGTTTTAAATTTAATTTACTATAAAACAATACACGCAAATTGAATATAATCTGAATATCAAAACTTTAAATCTGAACATCAAAATATGAAATCTAAAGAACCAAGACGGACCCAATAACCAAACCAACTGTTAGACCCAAACCGACTTCATAACCCGATCTAGAACCCGACTCATCATTAACAGCAGGACCCTCCGCACTCTCCGGCGACGAACCCACCGGAGTGGCAATCGGCGGGGTACTGCTCGACGGGAAAATCGCAGGACTCGCAGCTGGCGTAGACGAACTAGAAGGAATATCAGCAGAAGACTCGGGAGTTCCAACAGGACCTTCCGCAACAGGTGGAGCCCCGGCTGGAGCCATCATCGGAGGAGAAGTTGCAGGTGTCAATGAGGGAGAACTCGCCGGAGGTGTAGCCGTTGGTGAAGGAGTCGCTGGTGATTGAACCGGGGGACTTGAAGAAGCGGTGGGTGATTGAACAGATGGGGGGAAAGCAGTGGGAGTTGCTGCCGGCGACACCGACGGAGAACTCACAGGAGTTGCCGAAGGAGGCGACGAGGAAGGAGATTTAGACGGCGATGTCATAGGAGGGGATGAAGAAGCGGTGGGTGGTTTGGCCGGAGATAGAGGGGTTGCCTTCGGCGACGGAGAAGGTGCATTGGCGGCTTGTGAAACCGAAACAAAAAGAACCAAAATCGAAACGATAATGGTTTTGCTCATTTTTGCTGTTTCAAATCCTTTACGATTTCTTCTTCTTCTTTGGAATGGTTTGGGCTTTTGAATTGGAAAAGCGGAGAAGACACAGATTTATAAAAGGAAAGAGTACGAGAAATGGCAGGTAAATTTGACCGTTGGCTTGATTGGATTATTTAACACATTAAGCCGTCGTTTCTAGGAGCGGTTCTAAAAGGCAATATAGCCGTTATCTGTCCTGTTAGGGATAAGTATACTTACAACGATGGATGTCGGATTTTTTGCAGATCCCACATGATTTCAACAAAATCTTAATTTTTTTCCTAAATAGTCACCGAGGCATTAACCGTTGTTAATTAGGTGATGTAGTATAAAAATTAAATAATATAATATTTAATCATTCATATTAGCATATTTAATCAATTTATTTCTAATTTAACACTCATTATTGATGTCTAGATTAATTAAATGTGTAAATTTTGAGGATTAAATATATTATTATACAAATTTTTGTAGCCGCCGCATCTCCCAGTTCAGTTAACGACTCAGTGATAATTTTATAATAAAAACTAAAGTTTAATGACCATTATGTAATTTTTGAAAGTTTGATGACCATTTTATATTTTTAGAGATAATTTAGTGATTATTTGTGTACTTTACCCAACAATTTAACTGAAATCGACATAATTTAACATATTTTATTTAATTTTTTATATTTTTATAAAATAAAAATGATTCAATAAAATTATAATGTATTTAATTTTGAGGGTTAAATATAAAATAAGTGTTCAAAGTATCACATTTTTCTATTTAGGTGTCTAAACTAATTTTTGGCCAAAATAAATGTATAAAGTTTTTGCTTTTGTCGAAATAGGTGTATAACTTAAAAAATAGGTGTATAACTTAAAAAATAAATCAACACTCAATCATTAATTGTAACGTGGCAAAAAAACCCAAATTCACAAAAGAGTTGAGCACTAATTTGGACAAAAACTAAAATTTTAGGCGCCTATTTAGAGCAAAATAAAAATTTAAGCACATATTTTATCCAAAAATAGTTTAGGCACCTAAATGAAAAATAAGATACTTTGAATACTTATTTTATATTTAAACCTTATTTCGTAACATATTTTCATCAAAATCTAACTAAATATATATAAATAAGAAAATCCTAGAACATACAATGCACACCACTATATACTACTAACGTTATACACCATTAATTTTTAACGACTTTTAAATAATTATTAAAAATCTCAAGAACTCGACATGCAATTAATCACATTTCAAAACAAAATTAAGAGAAATTATTTCATGGAGCCTTCGTACCATTTCATTCACGATCCTTCCCAATTAAATAAAACCACATCATCTTTAATTTTCACATAATATTTTCTTATAAATTAAACTGTATAAATCAGCATCTTCTTCCTCATACCTCATATAATAAGACTTAATTTTTATTCTAATTCTGATTATTTTTTATAAATAAAAAATTCTTTAATAATTAAAATAATTAAAATAAAAAACACCAAAAAAAACTTAACGAAACAAAATATTCCATCTTCAACACCTGCAAGTCATATAAGCTTGTTTTAAAATCAAATAAATCTCATTTATATACATGTAATGATATTATACATTTATATACGGTACACTATAAAAAGTAAATATTAATTTATATTTTATATTTTTCAATCTAAAAAGTGTGGTTCTGCGACTGCGATGGTTTCCCACCAAAATTGTTTTTCTTGAATCTTTTTTAGCAGCTGCCTCTGTGCTAAGGAATGACATGGTTCGGGTCGGGTTTTTAATCAAATCAAATACAATTCAAAGATATAAAAATTTTATTCAGATCCAGCCTAATTTGATATGTGATAAAATTTCATCCTACCTGGATTTTAATGTTAAAACACGTATTCATCCCGACTTGATCTGAAACAAATAAAAATATTTATTTTCATTTTTATTAAAAATAAACGGGATAATAGTAAAAAAATATATAAATATGGTTATTTATAGTCACTATCTCTACTCTCTTTTCTTCTTTCATTCAATAAAATTAAGGATGTAATTGGAAAAAATATAAACAGAAGGGCATTATAATAATTACCCCTAACATATATGAAAATTATATAAATATTTCAAATTCGATCGGGTCGGATATTTTTCACCATAAATCTGAACCCAATCCAACAATTGATATTTTTTGTTGATCCGACTCGGACCTTTTATTTAAAAAAACCTAAACCTATTGGTCTGTAGGGTCAAATGCCCATTCCTATTTGTGCCACCCATCAGAGTTTCTTTGTGTTAAAAATTTAGTATGCAGCAAATAACCAAAGTGATAACAACATAGACCAAGACATACATAAGAGGCAAGATTTAACGTAGTTCAGCATAGCTCACCTCTACGGACGAGAGAAACGAACAATCCACTATCCACGTAGAGAACACGAAGAGTACAAATACATGATAACACATGTAATCCCATTACCCGATATATATATACCAGAACCCGGTGTAACCAAAACACTCTTTCCAGCATTCCCACAATACCATCTCTACAACGTAGCTACAATAGTTGTAGAGATCGTAAAAGTGGTTACATCTCTCCAAAGAATAATTTTCTCATATCTCTCATAATTCAAAAGGTTAAACCTAGTCTATATTTATAGACCCAAATACTTGGTTATCAAGAAACCTTATTTAATAAGATCTCTTAGCTAATATACATATTTACTCATCAAAGTAAACTCTAATTACCAATTAATCTTCAACCACTAGAATTACAATAAAGCTCAACTTAATTACCAATGAGAATTTGAGTCAAAATATAACACTTATTTTTTTCTTGGTTTTCCTTTGTTTTTTTCTTTTATAAATAAGAATCTACTTTGTTTTATTTTAAAATTTGTGGTAGGATTGAGCAAAACTCAATTCGATTTGAAAACGTTGACACAAAAAATTTGATTAGAATTGTAATTTCATAAACTCATGAAAAAATTCAAATAAAGTTTGAGTTATAAAATAGGACTTGAATAGCTCGAATAATCGAAATTTTTAGCAATTAGTGGATCGATTTTCAAGTTTGATTCGAGTCTCTTGACTTTGTATGATATATGTATATCATATATGGAAAAATATGAAGAATATATATATATATGTATTCTGTACATAGTTATAAAAAGTGATTGAAATTAAAATCAATTAGTATCATAACATTATAAATATTTTACAATTACATTTGACAAAAACTCAAACAATTCAATTCGAAAAAAAAAATTAAAGTAAAGTTTAAATTATAAAACTAAACTCTTCAACCCAATTAACTTAGAAATTTTTACTCGACTTGATTGAATACTCAACCCTAATTAATAGTGACTTATTTGAGTTGTTTTCATTAATGATGGTCACTAACAACATTAATGTAACTATCAAGATCCTTGAGAAGAGGCGAACATATACAATTATTTTAATTATAATTTGGAATTTTTAATTCAAAATATTTAATATTTCTATATTTAAATTATTTTTTATAATTAGTCAAGCCAAATGCCAGAAAAAATTAATATGGGAAGGGTAATTAAAAAATTAATATTTATATGTTAATTTTTTTGTTAAATAAAAAAATAAACGCATACCTACATGTTGGTTCCACGTGATGAAAAAATTAGTATATGTTCATAAATATTTTTAATTTTTCGATAATGTACGTATGTCTTGTAGAAAAAATAATTAAATATGAATCTCTAAAATAAATATTATCCGCTTTTATACTGGGACAGCCCTCTCCTCAATTTCTCATTATCACAACATTCGCTTTTTTCAACCAGAAAAAAAATCTCCTTTCCATCCAAGAAAAGGTTTCCAAAAAATAACTGAAACCCTACTTCTTTTATATATTGCCATTGCCAAGCATCCAAAAACCCACTTCTATCCATGGCGGACTCCGGTACCAGATCGAGAGGAGCTCAAAGCAACGCTTCAAGCATAGGAGGCAACAACAACAACCTCAACCACCACCTTTCTTCCCCGAAAGAACAACACAGGTTCTTGCCCATCGCCAACAATCAACATCATGAAAAGGCTTTTGTCCGGTAATGCCAAGATATCAAAAGAACGTGTCTTGTTCTTTCGGTGACGAAAGATTGGTCTTTGTGGTTGTTGTTGTTGCTTCCTGCGTGTGAAGCAACATGAATATTCTATTTTGAACTTCTTGAAATTTATTATTGAGAGGATGATAATCCTGACATGATTCTTGTGAACTCTGTCAAATTGAGTTATGGATAATTCAAGCTTGTTACTTCTTTATCTTTAATGTCAATTTGTATTGAGATGGTTGGTTCAATTAATGTTAATGGAGCTATTTTACTGTCTTTTGGAGGTCCTTTTCGATTGTGAGAAAAGTAGGACAGTTTCCTTTTTGTTCCCTCTTTCTGTTGCTTATGTTATGGTTCGTTAAATTCTGGGTTTTATCCTATGTTGTTTCGTATTGAAAAGTGTTGAATTCAGGTTGATTAAGCTTGTTTCGAGGAATAGAACTCTCTACTCTGATCGGTGCCCTTATTTATCCATTTTATTAAAAAATAGGTTTAGTGTTAGGGTTTAAAGTTAGGGTATATAGTATTGGGTGTTGAGTGTATTTTTTAGGGTGTAAGGTTTATGTTTTAGGATTTAAAATTTATGGTTAAGGCTTATTATTTAATTTTTTAGGGTTGGAACAAAAAAAGAGGCGGAGAATTTTTATCTTGTTTTGAGTTCTTTAGAATAGTTAAGAATGGACAAAAATCTCCTGCCCCTTTTTGGTGTTATTTATTATGCCCCAACACTAAAAAATTAAATTTTAAGTCATAATCATAAACTCTAAACCCTAAACCATAAACTCTAAACCCTTAAAATACATCCTACACCTAATTTCTTAAACTCTAATCCTAAACTCTAACTTTAAATCTAAATTTTAAATTTAATTTTTTTAGTACGGAGCATAAATGATGACAGAAGAATGGACATAAAAGGAAAAGGAAAATGTTTTGGGATACCATTTTTTGTGGGTAATTAATGAATTTTATTGAGGTTTTATTTAACTTGAGTTTTGAAGAGAGAAGAGAAGTGGTAGACCAAATTTCAGGAGTGTTAATACTTGAATTTTTTTGCAGCACCAAGATTAAGGTTTTAAGTGTTTAGTATACGTTGAAATTTGAGATCTACTTATTGGTCTAACGGTTAAAGATATTCATATTGTCCTATTTATATGGGTTTGAATCTCGGTATGAGAATGTAACATTTTTTTATATAATCATATATTTCTTGTATGATTAATATTTTAACCACTTAGACCGAGTCTTAATTTGATTAGTATTGTTGTTATTGCAACATTAAGGAGGGTTTGGGTTCAAATGCGCCAATCCACTAACGTTTAAACATACATTATCATTCGATTTAAAGGCGGGGTTTGAAGTTTTGTATCAAAAACATATTTTTTAACGATCTAATTGTCATTTTATCTTCTGTTATTAACATAAATCACACATGTAGAATTCCAAATATAATCAAATTTAAAATATATAACTATATTCTTTTACCTAAAAACCTTTTAAAGTTTATCAAGGGTTCTGGTGGATGTAAACCAACTTTGGTTAACTGGGATATGTGCAACTAGGGGTAAGTAAAACTCCACTCGACTTAAAAAAAATTAAAATTTTTAACTCGACGTGAAAAAGTTTGACTCGAAAATTTTCAAATAAAGTTTGAGTTATGAAATAAAATTTCAAATAACTCAAAATTTTTAGTAATTAACGTATCAATTTTCAAGTTCGAGTTGAGTCTCTCAATTATGTCCGATATATATCACATATTAATATATATATATATATATATATATATTGTATTGGTTATAGAAACAATTTAAATTTGAATTAATTAGTACCTCAATATTATAAATGTTTACAATTAAATTTGAACAAAAACTCGAATAACTCGACTCGAATTTCATAAACTCGGATTGATTCGAAAAAATTTCAAATAAAATTTGAGCTATAAAATATGACTTGTCAACTCTACTAGCTCAAAATTTTCTAACTCTACTCAACTCGACTTGATCGAATACTCAACCTAAGTGCAACCTCTTGAGAATGGTGGTCTGGGCATTTGAAACCTTTCTTTTCAAAATGATGTTTTTCTTGTTAAATTGGATTTCAAATTACTTACCGAAGATAATGTTTTATAGACGCAAGTGTTCCGTTTGAAGTATAAAGTGCAAGGACCACTAAAGGGGTTTAGGCCTTATTGAAATTTTAAATACGTGATAAATTTTGATCTAATTAATTTCTATAAAGAATAAATATTTAAATAAAAAAATATAAAAATTAGTTAAATATTTAATCAAGTAGAGGTTAAATATTTAATGTTTTTCTTGTCAAGGATCTTGTTGGTTACATTCATGGTTTTAGGGACATTCTTTTTATTAAATAGAGATATTACAATATTCTCATATTGAGTTTCAAACCCATATAAAATAAAATAATATAAACATTTTTAGTCATTAGACCAATTAATGAATCTTTAAAGATCATCTTTTACTTAAAGATGTTTCTTCCGATGGTGATTGGACCGGAGGCTTTTTGGCATGTATCATGATACTAGCATATTTTGCCAACTATTACTACAACACCCACCACATAAATGGTGGTAATGTCATAGATAGACGTAAGATTTTATGTTAATAGTATAAAATTTTATATTTAATAAAATTATATAAAAGTTTTAGAATCTAAAATATAAAATTAAATGATTAATATAGAATACAAAAAATTTTAAAATATATAAAAATTTAAATTCTGAAATGTGACTGCTCTTAGCACCCTCAACCCGGATTGCGAGGCATTAAAAGACTTACTATTTGGAATCTATAAAAACAACGTACTTATTTTGAGTTTTGTGAAATTGGTTAATCAGGCGCAAGGTATAATAGGATTTATAAATCGGGCGAAATCAATATCTACAAGTCTCCTACTAGAAACGAAGTAGGCTAAAATACCAAGAAGGAAATCTTATTGATAGTGTCCCCTTCTACCGTTAAAAATTTGTCACATACGAAAAATTATATTATAGGTCTAACTCGTCACGTTATTCATAATCTCAATCAATAAAAAATATTTATTTTATTAATTTTTCTATGTTATATTTTTATCAAGTGAATTCTTACTTGATAAAAAATATTTTTAATTTAATTTATAATAAATATGATTAAAGATTCATTTTGTAAAAATATTACATGGAAAAAATTAATGAAATTAATAGTTTTTATTGGTTGTGGCCATAAATGACGTGTCGAGCCTATGTTATAATTTCTCGTGACATAGATAAAAGGTTTAACTCACTTTTTACCCCCTAAACTATACCCCTTTTCCTAGTTTGGTACCTAAACTTTTTTCGGGACGAGGTGCCCTTAAAATGTTTGATGTTACCCATTTCAATTAAAAAGCTAACACATTTAAAAAAAGTCTATCTTGACCAATTTGAACGCATCACGTTACTTAATTATTTTCTTTTTTTGTTTTTCGTTTTTCGTTTTAATATATAAAAGAATTAAAAGTAAAATAAAATAATAATATAAATACAATAATAATATTAATAAAAAATATTTAATAAACCCATCTTCCCCAACCACATTTCTCCTTCTTCTTCACCCATTTCCCAATTGAAGCTTAGGAATTTTTCAAGCTCATGAAATATTTACCGAATTTGATCCATAAATTTTATTCTTTGGTTTTTATCGATTTTTCAAGCCCCATTTCCTCAAATAGTATTTTTATAAAAGCCTCTGCAAATTGAAGTTTTAAAAATTTTATTTTTGAGGAGGATTTCATCAATTGAAGCTTTAATTTTTTCAAGCCCCCGTTTTCTTGATTGAAACTAAAAAGAGAACCAAACATATTAAATAGGAGGATAATCGTTCGAATATAGTGAAGGGTACTGGAATATAGTGATGGCGATTTCTGTGTTTTCCCCTTGCTTTCTACTGGGAAATTAATTGAGATTATTGAAATATAGTGAAGGGTTTGTTTTGGGATATTGTAATGAATCTTGTCCTGCTTGTCATGTTTCTTTGTGTAGGATTTGGTTTAGGGAAAACTGGGGAGAAGATGTGGATATTTTGAGTATTTTAGGAATAATTAAATTAATAAATATTTTAATATTTTTATTTTATTTTTATTTTTATTTTATTTTAAAATTTAAAAATAAAGAAAGAAAATAATATGGCAAGCTCTTATTGGTCAGAAATTTTTTTAACCAATGTTAGTTTTTTGGGTGAAATGAGTGACGTCCAAAATTTTAAGGAAATTTTTGTCTCAAAAAAATGTAGGTACCAAACTAGAAAAAGTGGTATAATTTAGGGGGCAAAAAGTAAATTAAGTCTAGATAAAAATATAATTAGTCGAGAAATTATATCATGGGTCATTCCCGTCACATCATCTATGAGACCAACCAATTAAATGCATTCATTTCATTAATTTTTCTATTTTATCTTTTTACCAAGTGAATCTTCACTTGGTAAAAATTGTTTTTAAATTTAATTTACAGTAAATATTAGTGAAGATTCACTTGGTAAAAAGATGATATAAAAAAAATTAATAAAATAGATGTATTTGATTGGTTGGTTACATGAATGACGTGGCGGGAATGACGCATGATATAATTTATCATACTTAGTCAGTTTTGAATTCCTTAAATTTCGGTCAAAACATGTAATTTTCGTAAATAATTTTTTATTGTGTAAATTTGATAAATAATTAAAAAATGATATTATTTTAGTAAAAACGATAAAAATGCCATTTTAATCTTTGTCTAATTAACACAATTAGAGATATATAGCATAATAGAATTATTCATTTCCCCCTAAACGAATTCATTTCCTTGAGAAAAAGCCCCCAATAGCAATAATTTCATGCAATATAAAAGTCAAAATGTTGACTACTTGACCGAATTGTGTGTGCCAAAAAGATTACAGATGCCCTAAAAGCATCAGACTTCATCATAAGAAAGCCTAATTCATAGCCAAAAAACAAAACAAAAAGTAGAGAATTAAGTCTATTGATATATTTTTATTCTGAAATAAAGTTGTATATGTATATGATTTCAAATTTAGGTTAATTCACACCCATTACTAAATTAAAACCTAATTCTTAATATCAAATTATATCTCATTTTTATCTAAATATCTTATTTTTTAATATTATTTATATTTCTGACACCCAAACAAAATTATTTCCAGATCTAACATCCTTTGCAGGAACTCGCATATTTGGTATGACGAGTTTTATTAAAAAAAATAAAAACTCGTGAAACTTGTCCATGTGTTTTTACTTTTTAATATTTTTTATAGACATTCGTTATCAACTCCAATTAAAAAAACGCATGGAACTCTTCATGCTAGTAGAGGGAGTTCCATAGGTTTTTATTTTGTAATAGAACTTGTTATACAAGTCAGACGAGTTCCTACAAATAAATGTTAGATCTGAAAATAATTTTGTTTGGATATAGAAATGTAAATAATATTAAAGAGAATGAGATATTTGGGTAAAATAGCCAAATTACTAACCACAAAATTCGGAAAATGGTTATTTTAACCCTTAAGCTTCAATCCCAGAAGCTGGAGATTTGATAGAACCCATTGGAATGTCAATTTCAATCAGATTTTCCTCCTCATTAATTTCTGCCAACAGCTCCACAAGGTCTTGCTGCTGGAAAATAGGTTCTGCCAAGAAACTTGGCTAATTGGACTGCATATTTTGTTCTGGTTCTTCATTGCTTGGGATGGCAATTTCAATGAGACCTTCTTCTTCTTGATCACCAGAGGCTGAACATTCATCTGAGATTTCAGGGTTTAGCTCCACATCACCTGAAATCATCCATTTCAGCTCACCCTTTTCACTTGACCCTGAATCACCACTGCTAATCTCAATCTCTGATGTCAGATCCAGTGACCCTGAAACCACCTTTGTTTTCTTGGAGAGTTTGAGTAGGAAACTTGTTGACAGAATCAAGATTGTTGTTGTGAAGAGGATGACAGAGAATCCCAAACCAAGGAAACTGGATAAAACAACAGCGGAGGGAACAAGGATTGAGACACAAAGTAAATAGGGTTTGAAGAGATGGAATGGAGAACTGGTTTGATTCTCAGTTGTTGTTCCTATGGCTATCACCATGTTCGAAGAGATATGGAGTAACAAGGGTTATGACATCAAAGTATAGTGATCAGACAGACTTTGCGTTCTTTTTGTTTTCTTAAAATAATGTAAGAGAAAGGAGATTTGAGGGGGTCAAATGAAAGGTCTAAGTTGACAAGGAGTAAAATGAATTTGCTAGAAATGAGGATATATTGGTAGTCTTTATTTCCCCACTAACCTCAACAACAAGGTTTGGGATTGCAAGCCATGTTCAACACAATGTTTACCCCCATGGTACTATAACATTCTTAAAAACTAAAAAGGCTTAATATTTGATTTAACCCTAAAACTATACCTTTTTTCTCTCAGTATCATATATACTTTATCTATTTATCTAGTGTTTCATCATGTTAGACCAACCGATTGTTGATAAGTAATAATATCAGATATTTCATCCCATTTTCATTTGTGAGCAATAAAAATCCAACAAGATGCAATGATGGTACATGTTAATGTTAGTCCATTTCGAGCTACTGCAAGCCCCTTCAAAGTCCATAGTTTTTAATGGAAGAAGAGATGGTTTTGTGTTGGAATGGATGGTAGTGTCAGGACCATGTACATGCAACTTAATTAACGCATGTGGAGACAGCTAAACTCAACATCTTCATTATTATCTCCAAATAATCAAGAAAGATGATTGAAGCGACAAATATGGATTGTGTTGGATTCCCTCAGTAATTTCGTGTTTAAATCTGGCAATTTAGTGGTTACTGCATTTCCTACCGAAACCAAACAAAAGTTAAAGCAGCTCATATCATTATGTTAGTAGGGTACATGTAGGTGACTAAACTTGTCATATGAACGATTGCAAACAGGAAGAAGTGAATGAAAGTGGAAAATAAAGTGTTTTGTTCTGGCCTGTGTTTGTTCGTTTGCTTGTATAAATATTATTTTAAAAAAAGTTGAATAAGAAGATAAACCAACAATAAAAAGAAAGGTTTAAGGTTGTAAGAAGCTCTTGAACTTTTGAAAAAAATTAATTAAGTCCCTGAATCTTTTTTGCACCCAATTAGGCCCTTGAACCAAAAAATTTAATTAATTAAGCCATTGAACCAAGAAATTAAATTAATTAAGTCCTTTCACTGATTTTGACCATTAAATCTTGGCAGTTTTTTTCTTCGGATATTATCGACACATGATACACTACAGTTATATCATGTTGCATTTACAAAAAAAATTCAAAAAGTTTTTTTATAAACTTTATAAGTTTTTAGAATTTTTAGAACAGTTAATTTTTTTCTAAATAAAATAAAAAATTCTTAAAAATGTCAAGTGGAAACATAGTGACACGGTGCACTGTGACAGTGGATAAAAAACACTGTTCAGATTTAATGGTCAAAATTGGTCAAATGGCTTAATTGATCCAATTCCTTGGTTCAAGGCTTAATTGATTAATTTTTTTTGTTCAAGGGCTTAATTGGGTGCAAAAAAAGTTATAGAGCTTCATTGATTTTTTTCAAAAGTTCAAGAGCTTCTTCCACCCTTAAGCCTAAAAAAATAAAATAGTATTGAAGTACATTTCATGGCTAGCCGTTTACCTCTTAATGAGAACAACTATGACGAAAGGATTAATTACAATTACCGACTGTGAATACCTTAACTCAAATAAAAAATAAAATAAAATAGGAAATTTCCATTTGATATAAGAATAACTATCTATGTCAGACTTTTACTTGTGGGTATTTTACTAGAATCGTCTCACACGTGCTCTTATATATTTAGTTAAATAAAAATTTAACTTTTCAAAATCGATTAAGTAAGGGTAAAACTCGATACATAGACTGTATAAAATTAATTTTACACAAGCTTGTATATTTACAATATAAAACCCAAATCCTAAATTCCTTATCCTAACCCTAAAAAACTAAACCTTAAATCTTATACCCTAATTCTAAACAATAACCTTAAATTATAAACCCTAAAACCTAAACTCTTAAATTTTAAACCCTAAACTAAAACCCTAATCCCTAAAATTAAAAAGCACGTGTAAACTAGTTTACACGGCCTGTGTATCAAAGTTTTTTTTTCATTAAATAAAGAGTTAACATTTTCGAATTTACTTGAATAATAAAATAAGTTTTTAATAATTTTTCCATAAAAAATATAATCATAATTACTCCTAAAACTTTTCCCTTTTAAAAAACCCTAGTTTCCTATGAGCGAAAACCCTAGTTTCCCTCCCGGCGGGAAGCCACCGGATACTGTAGTTCATGTCGCGCTGCCTAAAGTTCTTGAGCGTGTGGGTTCACCGTTGGCGGCTGATGATGAGCGCAAACCCAAGAAAGTGCGAAACCATGATTTAGGTGCGTCTTAGGAGTTAGAGTGACTCACATAGCGTGGATGTTGTGTCAGAGGATGTTATGGATACGCAGTTTGCTGTGTTTGATACTGATGCTGTTAGGTCTGACCAGGTGGAGACGATAACTGCTAGTAAGGGGGTCCATCGTCCTATGCGAACGTGGTCCTAAAAACCCTAACGTGGATGGCAAGTCTGCGTCTAAATGGAACCTCGACAATGACGACGTGGTGGTTTTGGAAGCAGATTATATAATAGATCGTTCTGGCCCTTTTCTTTCGAAAATTTTTTCTGATCGTGTCCATGATTAAATTGATCGAAATATGCGCAATATTGTGATCATCCGGTTGCTAGGAAGAACTATTGGTTATAAGTCTTTGCTCGTATACATTTGTTGCGGAAGCCTGTGGGTGAATTGTAATTGATTGATCTGGATAATTCTTACTTCTTGGTCCGTTTCGAAAAAAAGAGTGACTATGAGAAGGTGTTGACTGAGAGTCCATGGACGATATATGGGAGTTATTTAACTGTCCAACCATGGAATAGGTCTTTTTCCACTACTGAAAAACACTCTTCCCATGTTGTAGTTTGGATTCGACTTCCAGGTTTACCATATAGGTATTACTCTAAAGCTTTGTTTAGACTAATTGCAACGGTTGTGGGGAGAGTTGTCCGTGTGGACTACAATACTCAAAGAGGTGAGCGTGGCAGGTTTGCCAGATTGGATGTGATGGCTGATCTTAATAAGCCCCTTCTCCTATGTATTGGGATAGATGGTCGGATTCAAAAATTAGAATATGAGAGTTTACACAATATTTGTTTTGCTTGCAGGATTTATGGTCATTCGAAAGACAATTGTGAGTCTTCAGTTAATGGATCGAATGAAACCAATGCACCAAAGGAGGGAGGTGAAAATCCGGAACCTGTGGTACCTACGGAGCCGAGTGAAAAGGAATCATACGGCCCATGGATGATTGTGGATACCCCTCGTCGTCGAAATAATAATGTGATGAGCGGTTCAAGGGGGCCGGGGAATAGAGGCAATTGGTATACTAGGACCACTGGATCTCGTTTTACTGCTTTGGCTGATGAGGGTGATATTGATAATGCAGGGAAGAAACAACATGATATGGCAACCACTAGTGGTAAGCAGCCGATCGATGTAGTATCTAATACTCAGGTTGTGGGTCAGGTTTCGAAGGCTGGTCCGGAAGTTACGGGTGTGACGAAAAACGCTGCCCATATGGCATCGAATCCCAACAAGAAGTCCAAGAAACCGATTCACCTAGTTGAAAATCTAAAGGTTGTGCCGTTAGGGGCAAGTCGAGACGTTGAGGTTGTGAGCCAGGAAAAGGTGCAGGTTAATGCAAATCATTCAGCAGTCTCTATATTAGAGAAACCAGTATCGCTTATGCTGGCGATAAGATTACCAAGGCGCGGGGGAGTGCTGGTCATTCCTTGAATGAAAGCCATCGAGTTGGGTTGCAGCTACGTAAGTTGGCTCCCATTAAAACTACGACTCTGCCGGTTCTTTTAGATTGGATACAGAGCTTTTCTAAGAAGTTGGAATCGGTTGACACAACTGGCGATAGAGCTTCGGATTCATCGACTGTAATGTTTGGGCAGGTTGCGGTACAAGATGCAGCAGGTGCAAGTGCAGTCTTGGTGGCTAATACGTCCGGATCTGACATGTCTGAGAGTAGGGTGGAGACTAATGGCCAAGATGGTTCTCCGCAAGACATGGAATAGTAAGTTCCTATCTTCGTTAATTATTTTTATAATGACGGGTTTACTTTTTTGGAATTGCCAGGGTGTGGCAGGTGCACCGTTTCGACGTATTTTTAAATCTCTGGTCAAAGAGCAAAAGCAGTTGTTGCAATTTATAGAAGAACAACGGGCATCAAAATCATCCTTTCCGTTTTATTGAAGCGAGGCAAGAGCATCCAAAGTTTCAGAAATTTTTGTTATCTGTTTGGAGATTTGAGGGGCCGCTAAAAGATAACATTGAAGATTTTCGTGTTAAGGCAAGCACTTGGAACACAGATGTGTTCGGTCACATAAGACAAACGGAAGAACCGGTTACAAGCGCGGATTAGGGGCATAGATCAAGCATTGCAAAAAGCGCACTCGAAATTCTTAGTGAACCTTGAGAGGACATTAAAAGAAGAGCTTGATTTAGTTCAAGAACAAGAAGAGATGTTCTAGCGACAGAAAGCTTGCGTTAATTGCGCAGTTCACGGTGATCGCAACATGAAGTTCTTCCACGTGTCTATGTTAGCTCGTCAGAGGCGGAATACCATTACGGTGCTCAGGTTAGATGATAATAGTTGGTGCTCTAACTCGGATGATCTTGCGAATGTAGCATTGGAGTTTTATAAGTAGCTGTTTACTAGTTCGATAGGTTCCCCTGCATCTTATGGGACGAGAGGTCTATTTCTAAGGATGCATCATGAACAAGTATGCTCGCTTGCACGACTTGTAACCGATGATGAGGTGCGCTTAGCTCTTTTTGCTATGCGGCCTTTGAAATTACCCGGTGTAGATGGATTACCTGCACTATTCTATCAACGTAATTGGGCTATTGTGGGAGAGAGAGTCTGTAGGTTCGTTAAGTAGGTTTTTTAGGGAGGAATTTTCCAGTTGATATTTGTTAAGTGTTCAAAAGTACTATTTCTATTACCTTTTTATTCATATTATTGCTAGACTTATGTTCATATTAGTTGTATTATTAGTCATTCATGCATGTTTGCATCGTTTCCTTGGTGGACAAGCTTGATTTCATATTTTGCTCAATTTTGTGGAAAAGATACTGCTTTGGTGTGTTTTTGTGTGTGTGCAGAATCACTTGCCAAAGCAATGCTGGAACCAGTTGTCAGGGCAATGCATGAAGGAGATGTCGAGCTAGTTGCCAAGGCAATGCATAAAGGAGATGCCGAGCTAGTTTCCAAAGCAATTTTCGACAAATAATAAGATGATATGGTAGTCGAAATTGATGACTAGATAAGCCCAAGATGACGTGGAGCAAAGTTAAATCTTAAAGGAGTTTGATTTCCATGAAGAGGTTAAAGAGAAATTAAATCCCAAGAAGATAGGAGAAGTTCTAGAAGGAATTTAAATATAATAAAGAATTATACTCTTTAAAGATATTTAATTCCAACTTAACTTCCTCCTCAAAAAAGACTTTGACCTAGCCCTATAAATAGATGACCAAGTCGTCAACTCCAAGGAGAGAGAGGAGAGAAATTTCGACAAGATCAAAGGGGGAGATTTCGGCAAAGAGGCTTCAATCATTCATCTTTTTCTTCTTTGTCCAATTGGGTTTATGCTAGTAATTCTTTATCTTGTGTTTCTTTGGAACCTAGCCATGAACTAAATCTACATGGCTAAGGTTATTGTGTCTTGTGGTTGTGAAAAACAATTGGATTTTGTTTAGGTAATAAGAGTTTGCACTTTCAATTCAAGGTTTACTCATTCTTGGTTCTTATTCTTGTTTGCGAGTGAATTGGGAGAGGATCTCGTAACTTTATCTATTTATCTAATATCGGGAGAGTTAGATTCAAGAAACGAATGAGTATGGTCTTTATTCAAACTATTGATGGTGAAGATTAATTCGGCTTAGGGATAAGTTAAGGATTTCAACGGCTAAGAAGAGCGCAAGATTGGTTGTTGTTCACCCTTGATTCACGCAGGGATGTATTATCAAGGCATGCACAAATAGCTAGAGTTTCGACTTAGAGATAAGAAGAAACCATTGAAGAACGATCCGCCGAACCTTGAAGTTGCTGCCCAGCCGCCCGAGTAGTTGCCCAGCTAGTCTCCCAGGCAACCATCGATTAGTTGCCAAGGCAACCCCGCTGTGCAAGTTGCCACGGCAACTGAGTTGCCCTTGCACTCTTTTACCAAAACGATCCAATCGGCTATCACACCTCAACTCACGATAACCTGGCCTATTCTCTCTCATTTGATTACATCTTCTTTTACTTTATTGCTTTCTAGTTTAGTTGTTAGTTAAACTCCTATAATCTTCTACTTGTGTTCTTTTACTTTTTACAGTGCAAGAGATTAGATTCTTGAAGTGACACCAATCCCTGTGGAGACGATATCTTTTATACTATAACTTGCGACGTGTACACTGACACAATTGCGGAGCACTTATTACGCCCAACAATATCAATCGTACATTGCTTGTTTTGCTTTCGAAAGTTCCAAGCCCAGAGAGGATAAGTCAGTTTCGACCCATAAGTCTTTGTACCATCATTTATAAGGTAATTACCAAAATTATTGTTAACGGGCTTAAACCGTTAATTTTTACTTGGGTGTCAGAGAACCAGACTAGTTTTTTCCCTAGCAGAGCTATCACGGATAACATCATCGTTACTCAGGATGTTATCCATTCTATGCGCGGAAAACCGGGCATAAAGGGTGCATGGCCATTAAAATTGATTTGGAGAAGGCGTACAATAGGCTGGAGTGGAGTTTTATTGATGATACTCTTTCTGATATTGGGATTTCGAATACGTTACGTCTTCTTATTATGCATTATATTTTTTCAGTGTCGACCCATGTTATGTGGAATGAATCTATAACTGCCTCGTTCTTGCCTTCCTGAGGCATTCGGCAAGGTGACCCTTTCTCGCCATATATCTTTGTTATGTGTATGAAAAGTTTGGCTCAGACAATTCAGGTGAAAATTTCACGGAATCAGTGGAAGCCTTTCTAGACGTCAAAGCGCAGTCTTCAGATTTCTCACTTGTTTTTTTGCAGATGACATATTGTTGCTTGCTGAGGCCTCTGTTCATCAATGTATTGTTATCCGATCTGTCCTTGACCGTTTTTGCAATGCTTCGAGGCTTAAAGTTAGTCTTGCAAAGACTATAATGTACTTTTCGCGAAACATTCTGAGAGCTGGTAGGAGTCAAATCAGTGGCATACTTGGATTTAAGAAGGTAGTGGATCTTGGGAAGTATTTAGGGGTGTTAATGCTCCATAAGAGAGTGACGACCGCCTCTTATAAATATTTATTACAGATGGTCAAAAACAAGCTCAGTGGGTGGAAGGCGATGATCCTTTCGCTAGCCGGAAGGATTACTTTAGCTAAAACAGTTCTTTCGGCAATTTCCACATACACAATGCAAACGGCGGTGATCCCGAAGCGGACTTATTTGGAGTTAGAGAGAATTTTTCGTCGCCTCATATGGAGAGGTGATGAGTCCAAGTCCATTGTACATTTGGTTAGTTGGGCCGAGGTTTGTCGTCCACTTGCACTAGGGGGACTTGGTTTTTGGTCAATGGCAGTCCAAAATGATGCATTTTAATGAAAGTTGCCTTTCATTTATTAACTCGAAAAGATGCGCTTTGGGCTCATGTTCTACGCGCTAAATATAAAGTGCATTCGCGGTATTCCCGCCAGTCTTAAAAACTGTAATTTTTCTTCTCTTTGGAAGGGGTTGAGTGTCATTTGAGAGGATGTGAAGTCTAATATTGTGTGGAACATAGGGCATGGGCATGACGTGAAGTTTTAGAGAGATTCTTGGGTCTCGGATATTGGACCATTAGTTAACCATGTGGTGGCCGACTCTGGATCGTTTGAGCATGGGGTGTCTGTGGCAGTGATGGCATTGGAGGATGGTGTTGGTTATGGGACAAGTTCCAGCATCTTTTACCACCTTATGTGTTGCTGCGTATAGCTGCTGTGCAAGGACCGAACCAAGAATTCAATACTGACTGGGTTAGCTAGAATGGGTCCTCGGATCATCGATTTTCTGTACGCTCGGCGTATGCCTTTCGTTCGCGGTTGCCTTATGGTCTGCATGATGTTGTTTGGCAGGTAATACAGAGGTTTCGTGGCCTCCAACATAGTAAAATTTTCATTTGGTTTGCATGTAGTGATAAATTAATGACCAATGGTGAACGTGTACGTCGCCATTTATCGGTGGATGGAAGCTGCCCTATATGTCAACTTGAGTTGGAGGACATGAACCATTTGTTGCGGCTCTGCCCATTCACAACGATGGTGTGGGTAGCGTTGGTTAAGCCTGCACGTCTCGGTGAGTTTTGTGTAATGCCGTTCCCAGAGTGGATTCGTGTCAATCTAACGCAACCGGATTACTTTGCAAAGGATGGCCGTGATTGTGATATTTTGTTTGGTTCGATGTTATGGAATTTATGGTTATTCCGGAACTCAGTGGCTTTTGGCACTCTTTTGGAAGATCAGGGATCCATTTTGGATTGGAGCAAGCGCTTGCAGGCTCTTTCGGTAACTGCCATTAGTCAAAACAGCGTTCGGGCAGTGGGAGTTGGCGTGTCTAGACCAGTCACGGTTTGGCTACCTCCTAGTCTGGGTTGTTTCAAGTTGAATAGTGATGGTGCAAGGAAGGAACGTGATGGTCGAGCATCATGTAGTGGGGTTATTAGGGACTGTGCTGGTGCTTGGGTGTTGGTGTTCGCAAAGTTTATAGGGGTTTGTTCGGTGGTTGAGTCGGAGCTGTGGGGGGTGTTTGCCGGATTGCAATGTGCATGGAATCTGCAGCTTCCTCGTGTTATAGTGAAGGTGGATAGCTTAGAGGCTTTACTGTTTTTGACGGGCGAGCCATATTCGCAAGGGGCACCGAGAATAGTGTTGCATATTCATGGTTTGTGTAATCGAGAGCGATATGTTTTCTTCTAGCATATCAGACATGAGGGTAATCGTGTTGTTGATCGTATGGTACGGTTAGCCCCGGTTGATGATTTGACGTTACGCACTTTTGATGTCCCTCCATTAGGAATTGGCACTCTGTTACAATTAGACGTTGGTGGTTAGATTTGTTATTTTGATGTTCATTGTCGAGTTTTGCTCGTAGTTGTGTTCGTTGTAATTGTTCTTATAGTACTCTTTTCTTACAATTAAGTTTAAGAGTTTTTTAATGAGGTCATGGTAATATTTTTTTTCATAAAAAAAACTTATCCCTTTTAATATTTAACCCTATTTCCTTTTTTGTTTCTACATCCTTCAAAATTTTGTCAAATCTATTAAGTATTATTTTGGACGAAAACCTTAAATCATTTTAATGATGATTACGTGTACTTCTTTCTTAACAAATTCAAAATAGGTATTAGGATGCAAAAATACCTTCAACTTTTAAAAAATTAATTAATTATTTGATTTTTTTATTCATAATTAAGTCCTTCAACCAATAAACTAGATCAATAAAGTCCTTTGATCAATTTTAACTATTAAATCTTGACATATTTTTTCTTTAGATATTACTGTCACATGATAAACTACAGTCCTATAAGATGACATTTACAAATTAATCCTTCATATTTGTAAACATTACTGTCACATAAATGATAATTACTATCACATGATAAATTAAATCAATTAATTCTTTCTTAACAATATTAATGTCACATGACAAATTATTAAACTATCATTTGCTTTAATATAATGATTAAATTAATAAATTTTGCAAAATAAAGGATTAATTTTGTTTATAAAATCTATTAATTTGTGAACGTGGACTCGATTATTAAATTGATAAAATTTGTAAATATGAAGGGTTGGTTTTGTTGAGTATTTAAAGTTATGACCGAATTGATAAAATTTTAAAATATTAAGAGTTAAATTCGTTGATTATTTTGAATTAGAATTAATTCAATGCGCAAATAATGAAGATCAAATGCATTATTAAAAAAATAATGATGTATATCAGTATATAAAATTGGTGGTTATATGACACTCGTTGTAGAATTTTTCTACATGATATAGTTTAACAAAATGAATAATAGTTATATATATATATACAACACACATTTATAAAATTATAATAATAATAATTACATATATAGTAAAGAAAAGGATGGCTACGTTGATTAATTATCAGACATTTTATTACCTACGCCAATCATACATCTTCACATAGTTTTCATCGTCACAGCTACGGTAAAAACCATCATCCTGGACCTTCCAATAAACCGATCTTTGTCTATGCTGACGGCAAGAAAACTTTTCATGTTTATAATCGCCGGATTTATAAACATCGAACATCCTGACTTTGTCGCCGTGCTTGAAAACACAGTAGAAAAGTGTGTTCCCCCATAAACTAGGCTTGAATTTGAAATGAAACTCGTTGTCTCTTTGAACGGTGCGCTCTCGGAGATCGTCGTTTTTCGACTTTACGTGGACGGTCAGCGGCGGAGAATCGGTTGTCATCCGGTTGAGTAGATGAATGTGGTATACCATTTCCCAGATTAAAAAATTACCCAATCCTTGTTGAGCCATTATGAGCGTCAATATCAAAATCATAACTACTTTAGACATGATTGGTTAGTTAATTGGAAAATATGTTGTTAATGGGTTTTTTTTTGAAGTTTTATAATGTATGATGTGATCTTGTAATTTATATGGTTTGCGATGGAAGAGGTTAATTATTTATTGGCTTACAATGTATGGAATGGGTCAATTTCACCAGAACCACATGATTTTCCTCTATCCATGCCTTACCATGAAGCGGGAAATTAAGTTTGTTAGTGCTGAAAATTGCTCCTTTCTAAAGATGTTATGGGTTAGATTTATAAACCCTCGATTTATATAAGTAAATTAATAGCGGCCAATGAGTCAGATACTATCACGAATGGTTTAAAGTTCAGCAACCAGGTTTAGTGGCGTAACCGATAAACCTATAAGAGCAATTTCCTTGGAAAGAAGGTAAAAACTGAGTGGGTATACCCGTTTGATTTCAGAAGGAAGATATGTTATGACATTCCCTAAGGATGTGAGAGATGTTTCCTATTTGCACTTATACGGATACGGACACGAGTAGAAATACAAAAATAGGAATGAAAAATAATAATTTTTAAAATTACAGTAAGTGAACGATAAAAATACGATAAATATAAATAAATTTTAAATTTAAAAAAATTATAAAAAATTATATGAGCATGACATCATACATATTTATATACTTATAGTTGAATCATGTGAGCAAGAGAAAGTCTAAAAAGAAAAAAACATAAAAATGGTGGAAGAATAGAAAAAATAAAAAAATAAGAGAAAATAAATATTTATAGGTACACAAACCATAGTCAATATGTATCTGATTGTATCGAATACATGATACAAGTTTAGACTGAAATACCCGTACTTCATAGATGGTTACAACTTACAAGTTCAGTTTTACAGAATGGGCAATGAGAATTTAGCTGGATACCCCAAGCAGCAAGTTCAGTTTTACAGAATGGTAAAAAAAAAATATACAAAATTTAGTGACCATTTATGTAGTTTAACCAATAAAAAACATAAAAATGATTTTTTTTCTTGAAATTGAGTCCAACCCAATTTTTTATTTTTTAAATTAAAAAAGCACTATATTTCCCCTAGAGAATCTATCGCTTCAGTCTTCGGTCACTTCCTCCTCTCACCTAAAAAAAAACCATGGAGATCCCAGAAAAACTGGTAAAGCTGAAGTACCCCATAGCTTTAGCACTTACCCTTTCAGCCCTCATCTTTTACGCACCCTCTTTCCTCACCATTTTAACCTACTTTTGGCCTCTTTTGCTCTCCACCGCTCTCTTCCTCCTTGCCGTCATCTTCTTTGGGAACACCTCCTCTCATCCCGCCGCCTCCGATCCGGCGGATAAGGCCGGTGAAGTCCTCCTTGACTACGTTGCCGGCCATCCAACCCAACACACCGTCGACACTTACAAGCCTGAGTAGTTCGAGTTCCGACTCTTCACTGTGTAATCTCTAGCTCTCTTTGCTTTGTAACTTTTCCCGTTTCTTTTTTCTTTTCTGCTAACTGTTAATTTTGGGAGGACAGTAATAATTAATTAATTACTACTTAATAGTTTTTTTATTATTCATCTATCCAATTAATTAATTAAACAAAAACTCAACCGATCTATCAACAATTAATTAGTCGGATCACTTAAATAAAATTAAAATTTTGAATAAATAATAATACGATGATATTTTATAATATTGAATTTGAATTAATTAATTAATAAATTCTATATCTATAATTTTATATAAAAAATCAATAGATCTAACAACCCATGAAATATTCGTAATGATTATTTATTTATTTTTAGTTTAACAATAACAATGGCAAGCAAAGGACTTGTTAATACTTAATAGCAAAAGTACTCCATAGGTGTAGTTTAATATTCCATCACGTTTAATCTGGGACGTTGATGCCTTCACGTGGGGCCAGGAGGAAGTGTGATTATACTATATCCTCTTCTTTTTTATGTACCTGATCGTTGTGCCAAATATGGTACGTTGATGGGGTCATGGGGCCACCTCGTTGTTCATGGCTACGAGAAAATTCAAAGTTTTGGGACCCACTTTTAACACAATCATCCATCCTTTGATGCTTCGGCTTGGTTGGTCATGATCATGGGTCCCGGTTCTCAAAGACTTTTTTATTCCGAATCTTTCGTGTTCTATTGATTTATACAAAAATAAAAATAGCGCTGATCACAAATGTTAAAATTGTTTCGTACTTAAGATGAGAATCGAACCACAATGACTTATCCCCAATGTAACCATGTTTTTGTTTCTATCCCAACTTTTAGGACAAAATGTTTAATGTTAGAAAAATTAGAACTTTATTCTTGTTTAAAGATTCAATCCAACTCGATTTTAAGTTTGTGCGACTAAACGAATTTCAGGGGTCTAAAAGAAAAAGTAAAATGAGATTGGATTGAATTGTATTGCAGAATAAATCCATTATTATTTATTCCACTACAATTACTTAAAAACACCATCCCAAATGGCAAGCAGTTTTTACAAGAAGGTTGAAAATTATGATAAAATTGGTGATCTAAATTCTTAGACTTTTACAGTACAGTATAATGTTGACATTTTTATGGTTTTTGGTGCTATTTTGATCACGTTTCTTGAGTTGATTTTGCCGGAGCATTCACATAGTCGACATTAACATCCTTGATCACATCATCGAGATCTTTCATGGCGTCCGAAATCTATTCTTGCTTGATCTTTCACATTTCTTTTAGCTTATATAAGATCATATCAGCAGCCCTGTCAAAACGAATTAAACAAGGTTTGATCGTGTTATCGAAGTGATTTTACGAGAATTCATTCGGCAAATTAAGTAAATCTTACCCGTAAGCCTTGTCGTCCTCGATATTATTGGTCGCCTCTAGGTCTTTCTTGGCTGTAATGTTGCTAGCAATGATCCCTTTCGCCAATTTCCTTGTTTCAACATCGGTGTATACCTCTGCAATGTAGAGAAATAGCTGGCCTACGCAGGTAGTTCCAGTCGATATCCAAAATACAGCAAACATGCGACCGAATGTGGTTTGGAAGCTCTCATCTCCGAAGCCTGTGGTTGACATGGTAGTAACTGCACAGTAGATGCAATCGAAGAAGTCCATTCCTTCGACGGTGAGCAGAACAAAGATCCCGATGACAAAATGCCCCCCCATAGCCATCAACGATTTCTTGACCTTGTTGTAGTCTATTTCGAGGCAGTCAATCTCCTTAAGGGCTTCCACTGGACCGATTTTTTGAGCAGTGCGCAGGGCGTTAACCATCGCCATTTGTTGCTTCACCACCAAGTACTTTGCAGCTATCTTCACCGCTACTCCGAACAGAAACATCCCTATGGGTACGAAAATGATGGATATTATTCGTGAATCGAAAGTGCGAGGGACGAGGTCTCCATAACCAACCGTGGTCATTGTGGCGACACAATAGTAAAGTGAATCAACGAAATCATTTGTTTTATGCCCTCTGAGGTCGTCCTCCAGTGCATAAAAGCATATAGTTCCAACAGTCAAGTAGACACCGAAATACATGCCAAGCCGCTTCAGATCAGGGATCTCGGACCGAAGAGTATCTGGAGGAGAACATTTCGTAGCTACCAAAGTAGTTTTGCAGCCCCGGAAGCTTCTTTTCTTGGGAGCATGTTCATCATTTGTTAACTTTGCCTGCTTTGCATTGTCGGAAGCCTTTGAATCGATCGAGTAGAAGTGACCCAGCATTAAGATTACCTGCAAGATGCATTACAACATACAATATTCATAGTTATAAGCTCCTTGAAATCACATATAAAATTATCAGTAAATTTAAAATACAGCTCGAAAAGAAGACCTCAGAACGACTTACCAGAGAAAATAAGTTCGCAATCCAATATAAAACGCTTATAACTAGAGGGAACTTCTGTTCCAAATGCATTGGAAAGTTCCTGGAAGATCCACGCTGATGTCGTTTTCGTTGTGAGGATATAAATTTGCACCGTGGAATGGAAGGGACAGTCCATTCTTTTTACTTCCTCCTTTCGGTATGTTGTTAGGGTTATGGGAAATTTATCAATTCTCTATGCAGTAAATGTTGAACATTTGATGAGTGTCTCGCAAGTGCATTCGTGTTTCATCTAAATTATATAAGAGATTATTGAAATTAATCTGCATAAATGGACTGTTCTTCCAGAATGCTCCAGTTGTGTTTTTGAAGTCTGAATCTGAAATCGGCACGGAACAGCTTGCTATTCAAGTCTGAAAACTTGTGTATATCGGTCGCTCTTTTGCTTGCCGAACAAGCTTTCCATTTGCACCAGAAGCAGATGACTGGTAAAAAGGCAAACAGTTCATACTTTAAACTTTATCAGAAGTTGCTATGCGAAATACATTCATCCGTGTGAATGAACACCCGGACATCGCAGTCAGACAGTATCTGATAAGAAGTATCTTCTGGTTCCTAGCAGCTCAGTAATTCATATATTACCATGAAAAAATAGAAATTCGATTCAATTTGATGAAGACCGAGTGCTCGATAACTCGAGACAGTGATCTATAAATGATTAAAAAGTTTGTATTACAGGTTTAGAGAATAGCTGTAAGATTATTCGGCTCATTCCTCCAATTCAGCTCATTCCTCCTAATCAAGTAGATGCTAGGCCAACCCTAAGTTACTGACCTTTCATTGCATGTAATGGTTCTAGGGGGTCCTATTTTCACAGGATTGAGCTTCGGTTATATCAGATACTGACAAGGTTCCGGACTGATCGACGTCTAGATTCTCAAATTCCTCCAAGATAAGTGAAATATCATTTTGGCAAATCTTCCCCATTTCCTTAAGTTTGAATAGAACAAACTCAGCAGCCCTACAAAAATTAAGCAAAGAAAAAGGGAAGGTGTCAATTAAACTGATAACAGATTGAGCTGATAAAAAGAAAGCATCTAAGTTAATGATCTGCAAATTTTTACCCAACGACTCCATCATCATCAATATCGGCAGCTTCCAAATCTACGTTTGTTGTTTTCCGAGGAAGAACCCATTTCACCAGTGCTCTTTGTCTGTTCTCTGTAGTTACCTCGGCAACGTAGAGAAAGAACTGAGCCAAGCAGATAGTGCTAGCTAATATCCAAAACACCGCAAAAATACGACCCCCTTCGGTCGAAAAGCTTTTATCTCAATATCCCAAAGTTGTAACCGTAGCACAAACGCAGTAAAATGCATCGATTAGGTCTAAATTCTCAACTTTATACAGGAAGATAGCCCCGGTTAACATAAGCACAACAAGAAGGATCAATATTGCATAAAACTTGTATTTCACCCTTTTACTCTCAATCTCCTTTAGAACCTCACATTCACCAACCTTTTTATACATATTTAAGGCTTTAACCAGCAATATTTCTTGCTTCTCTGCCAAGTAATCCGCAGCTTTGCTAAGCAAAAGCCCGATCAGAGCCATTCCTGTGAAGACAAAAGCACAGGCTAGCAGTTTCGCGAGATCACTGTTTGGAACAAGGTCTCCATATCCAACGGTGGTCATTGTAACAACACAGAAATAAACAGCATCAAGAATTCCATTAGTTTTATCTCCTCTGATTTGGTTCCTGGTTGTATAAAAGCAAAGGGTGCCTAAACCTAAGTATAATGTCAAAACTAGGACTAGCTTTGTAGGACTCGGGTTAAGTCTCCCAAAAATGGACTCGAAACGTGGTAGTGCTTCTTCTGGATTAGTAACAATAGGAACAAAATCTGCTAAAGGAGCACTTCGAACATGTCGAAGCCGTCTTCTCTTCTTTGGTCCATCCCCATTACTCTTTCGAGTTTCCGGGATCGCTGATCCTGATAGCAAAGGCTGGTTTGCATCATTGCAGGCCATTAGGAAGATTCAGCAGACATAAATCACTTCCAGGAACCCTGCAATTGTCAGAAAAATAGACTTTAAAGTAACCAAACTGGTACAGATAACATTCTTCTGATATTAAAAAGTGCCTAGTATCTACCAAACCGGCCGTGTATTCGATCCCGGACAAACCCTTCTCTCTCGATCTGCCGATTATCAGGTGATCTCTTTTCAGTTTTTTGTTTCAAAGGTGAGTTAAATCTACTCAACCTCCTAAATATAAAGTTTCTTTCAATTACAACAAATTCATCCCAATTCAATCGATTTCTTGAATCAAATCTGAAATTTCACACTTTAAACCCCTTTAACACAGACCAATAAAGCATCATCCCAAGAACAAAGATGAATTCCAAATTAAGTAGCTACCAGAACCAAAATCTAAACTTTAGAGAATTCTCAGCATTGACATCAATGTTTGGTCCAGGAAGACACTGGACAGGCCAAGATCTTTACAAAGTGACTCAAAGTTCATATTTTTCATACAAAACTGGCTGCCATGGAAGTTTGTGATAAGCTCAGAACCAAAAGCCGAAACAAAAAAAAAACAAACAAAGATCTAACAGGAAAAAGTGATGTTTCTAGAGACTTACCTTGGAAAACTGGGCGTTTTTGAAGTGAATCGGTGGAGGAGAATTAGAGGATAGCAAAAGCTTTTGGAATTTTTTAGAAGATCCAAAGTTAGATATCAGATGACTGTTGATTGTTTGTCGTTTTTTTTTTCGCCACATTTTTAGCTGGAAACTCAGCATATGGCATTGATTGATATTGAAAGGAAAAGATATAATAATATTACAAATGTTATGATAATAAATAATGTAATATTGCTGTGTGAACATAAATTAAAGTAAAGGAAGTATTAATCTAACTTTAGACATTGATAATGATGTAGGGGATATAATTAAATTACTAGCTTTTATATCAAATAAATGGTTAGTTATAATTTATGTTCACATATATGTTTTATTTTAATACAGTCTGTGTAAAATATTTTTACACAACCCTTCTATAAAATTTAAAATCTAATACTCTAACTCTAACAACTTAGATTCTAAACCCTAAACCTTAAATTCTAGACCTTACAACCTAAACTTTAAACTCTAAACTAAACTTCTAACCCCTCAAATCGAAAAGCACATGTAAACTTTAATTTATACGGGTTGTGTATTAAACTTTTTCTCTCAAATCAATCCCATAAAATCAGGTTTGTTTGATTATTACATAGTAATTATAAATAATTTTAATTTTTTAGGTACAAAAATTAATTTTTTGGGTTGGTAATTACACTTTTGTAGGTACAAAATTTTAATTTTCAATACTTATTTGAGTGAAAATATAATGACACTAAAAGTTATTAATTAAAAATGTAAAGGATTTGAAATTCATTAACCTTAGTTATTGATATCGTTGATGGTGATCTTAGACTGTCCTTTTTTTTATTTGGATAGAAAATTGAAATTAATGGTTGTTTTAAAAGATTGAAGAAAAGGTAGAGAAAATGATGAATAGTGATATGAGTGTCATAATTTCTCTCCAGTATAGTATGGGCAGATATTTATATGTTCCTGACACTATAAAAAAACTTTTTTAGTGGTAAGTGTCAGTTCTAAGGTTGATGATTATTGATAAATTTGTATAAGTAGATTTGACTGTTAGTTAATAGAGTCAGTTGGTAGGTTACAGGGCTTGACAACGAAAGCATTTAAAGGCTAACTCTTGACAACGGTCATGTTAAAGGATCGAGATTACCTTTGGATGAGTCATGCGATATCTTAAGAAAAACTTCAAAAGCTACGTGGGTCTTATATGCAAAAAAAAAAAAACGACAGCAAAATAATAAATGCGGAAAACATAGAAGGCAGATGTACAACACTTATGACGTTTCCTTAACCAAATGGGACAAGTGTTGTACATCTGTCTTAGAAGTGTTTAGAAGTCTTTACCGGTGGTGGTCGCCGCCGTTGCCGGTGGCTGGAAGGGGAAAGGTCACACTTTTCCGCCACCTTTTGGTTTTTCGGGTTCGAATCCAACTTCGAATTTGCACGTAGAAGACCCTATATGTGTAGATCTGAGATGAAAATAAACATGATGGTATATTTTCTTTTACGTTTTTATTTCGGTGTTTTGCCTTTCTTCCCCCTTTTTTTTAGAAAATCCGAATCGTTTTTTTATATATTCGAATGGTTTTTTTTACATCCCGAAAACTCTCCCTAAATTACAATTGATTTGGGGTTTTTATAACCCTAAAATAAAGATAAAAATACATGCAAGTTGTTTTTTCTTCAGATCTGACATAATGTATATATCTTGCTTTTCAGGTTCAGATTGGGCGGTGGCCGGCAGAGATGGGCGGTGGTGGCAGAGGTAGTGGCGTGAGTGGCCAATGGTGTCGCGCGTGGCGGCCACGCACGCGAAGAGTGGATGGGGTGCGTCGGCGGCTGGTAGCTTGTTAGGGTATTAGGTTTATATTTTTTAGGGTTAAGGGCATTAATGTAATTTTTGGTTATTTGGATGTGGCTATGACAAATGGGTTTTTAGTATGTGTTGGTGCTTATAGTGGGTTGCTTAATAAAAGGGTATTGGGCTTTGAATATTTTTAAAATGGGTTGGGGCCCGGACATAAAATGGGCACTACAATTGTTTAGGTTTAGGGTTAGAGTCTTATTATTTATGTTTAGGGTTTTGTAGTTTATGGTTTAAGGTTTAGAATTTTTATGATTTATGGTTTATTATTTTTAGGGATTAAAGTTTTAGGGTTTATGATTTAAGAGTTGGTTTAATTACATTAAATGCCTTAAATTAATAGAACACAATTTTTTAGGAATATAATTAATAGAACACAATTTCAAAAAAAAAATTGTTCATTTGCAAAAGACTTTTATTGAAATGAAGTCTTAGTTGACATTAGATCTCGACTTTTATTTTGGACAATCAACTTATTTCATTTTGGGCTAGGATTCCAGACTTAGTTAATTAACATTAATGGTGGTTGTTATATGTATAATAAATTTAAAGGAGAATTTTGTCATTCTTGTGATCCTTCGATAGAATTAATCTCTATTTAATCCACGTGATTCACCATGGAAAAAGTATAATAGAAGAAACCCATTTTAGGGTTTGACCAAGCCGAGTGAATTAAGGCATGTAGAGTGGGAAAAGCAAGACATTTGCTTCAAGAAACTCCAACCACTTGAGCGTATTTGTATGACCTCATGTAGTTTGAGTGAAAGAAGTAAACAAGTTGTGCACCTTTTAGGTTGCTCAAATACACATAACATATATCAAATGCATGCATATATACCCCCTAAAAGTAGCCATAGATTCTTCTTTCTTTTCTGTTTCCTTTACCCCCATGATTCTTTGATGATTTGTGCAGGAAAAAAAAACTTTCTTGATCTGTTTTGTTAGCATTTTGTCTGGAATATGTACAGAATTGTAAATTTGCTACAAATGACTCCATTAATGGGTTATTTGGGTAACTCTTACAAGTTTTCCTTTGGAGGAATGGCAGGAAGGTTTTAGGTTTAACATATTTTTTAACTAACCCGAATTTAATTGAGGATTTGATTTCGACCCGATTCATGTTAACATAATTTTTAAATAAAATTTAATTTAATCTCATAATTTTAACATTGTATATGCTAATTGAAGATCTGAACTCGAACTGATCCTATTAACTTTAAAATTTTATGTAAACCATCTTGACTCGAACTATATTTTTTTAATATAATATTTTCAAATCGAATCAAAACCCGTCGAATACTATATTTTTACAAAAGAATGGTCATGGGATACTCTCAAACTTTTCATGTGATAATCATCACTCGGCAACTAGGAGCCAACATTTCCCCATTCAATACACCATGCTGGCAATCATTTTGTTGAATCAACTACAATAAAAGCCGTCTAAAGATGCTAGTGTTAGTATAGGTTAACTTATGTTATTGATCTATGTAATTTGTCTGACTTGTGAATTCAGTCTTTATACTTTAATATGATTCTTTCTAGTCCATGTGTTTTCTAGAGTTTTAAAATTCCAATTCTGATCCAAAGCCAAAACAATAGCCATCAAATTTGTTATGTCAAATCTTATTATTAATCCCAATATTATACATAAATTGTAGATTTAGTTTATGTACTCCAATTTAATCATTTAAATGTTGAATTTTTTAGTTAACATTGAAATTTAAAATTCGGAAAATACAAGACTAAAAATAACCAAGTTCAAATATGGAGAATAAATCTATAATTTAGACATTATATAGGGATTAATAATAAAATTTAAGATGTGATATTAGTTTGAAGAAGCTTGCAAATAGTAGCTTTCATGGCACTAAAAGATGCCACTACAATAATAATAAAAAAAGTCAATTAGGGAATTCATTACAAGTGGAATGAGAAACATTTAAAAAGTTCATTCCATGGCGATTTTAACATATACATATATTTCATTTGCTTTTGACTTTGTTGTATAACAAACAAAGGGGGAAATTGGAAACCAATTATCTTTTCACACCCACATATAATTTGTTTTGAGTTTTGTCTACTTTATACCATTTTGTTTTAGGGTCTATGGGTGAAATTGTGGGTATAATTGAGTTGGGTTGAATCTTAAGAGCAACAAATTTAAGTTCGATTTATAATTCGTGGCTTGGTTCAAACAAAAATCAATTTTTAAGTTTGAATTCGAGTTTAAAAATAATTTAGGTATTTAAATTTGTTTAAACCCATTTATAATTTTTTTACTAAAGCTTAAACTCGTGTGCTCAAGGTACTTTATTGCAGGTAGGGGGCTCGTGTGCTCAAGGCAGTGGCGGAGCTAAAAAATTTATATAGTGTGATCAACGTAGAATATGAGGTATTAAGAATTCTCATACCACAACAATAGCTATTGTTGACCCATACGTCAACAAATTAAGTGAGGTCAATTCTAATATTTCTTATATAAAATTCTAAAAATTTTGTATCAGTTCCTTGAAAATCTTATATCCCAACAAATCAAAAAGGGTCAATTGACCCCTCAAATTATAATATAGATCTGCTCATGGCTCAACGTATTTTATTACATGAGATTTTTGTTGAGATCCGGCGTGATTGGAAAGTTAAATTTGCGCATATTTATCGGGAAGCAAATAGAATTGCTGACTAGTTGGCAAAGTTGATGCGTAATGAGTCATTGGAAAGTCAAGATTTTCACATAGTGTCGGATGAGGTGATGAACTTGGTTCTTGCTAATAAGGGTTTTGATGTTGGATGATGTTTCTTTGCTTGTCTTTATTTCGACAATGAGATGGTATTAGTTTGAATAAAGTTTATTTTCAGTGTATTCTTTTTTCTCTGACTAAAAATGGTTTTTTTTAATAAGGCACATGAAAATATATATCTCGTATGTTTTTTACCTCAATGAAAGCATACAATTTGATAAAAAAAAACTCATACTCGAGTAAGTTCATTTATATTCAATAATCTATAGTAAGAATAGAAATGTAACTTAATAATATAAAATATATATTAAAATAAAAAACTCCAAATAAGCTCGTGAGCCGTTCGAGCCAGATATTAGAGTGCTTGAATTAGGCTTGATCTATAACTCAATCTGCTCAAATTCCATTTGATAATTACCGAGTCGAATTTAAATTTTTTTGAGTTAAGCCAAAGTAGCTTACGAGCATAAATATCTCATTTATATCATAATTAGAATTCGTGATTATTAACAAGCTTTTGAAGTATTCAGTCATCAATTTTAACATCTTTATGTTAAAACTAATGACAATTGATGAGTTAAAAAAGTATGAACGTGAAGTTGAAGATGAAGCAAAAATTGAAGAACCAAGCGAATGAACACTTGTAAAAAAGATGTTGATATTTATCTTAAAAAATTATAAAATGTGTTTACGTTGTAAAAGAGCAGCAAAAACATGTTATACAAAGGGCCCATGGACCTAAAAGGCCTATCAAAACGAGTTATGGACTCAGCTCAGCAGCCTCAAGCTACAAAAATATAGTCTCTTTAATTTTCCATTTTTAATTAATTCAGCTTCTCTTCTCCTACCATTTTTTCCTGGTTTTTCATCTATCATCGGCAGCTGCATGCCAAACCTCTGCAACTTCCAAACTACCCATCAAAATGCCCATTGCTGGCTCTCTCTTTTCACCGCTTTACCCCTCATCTTTCCTCTCCTCTCTTAGCCTCCACTTTCTCTTGTTCCTCTCATCAAAGCAGAGACAAAGTCTTCAGCTTTCTCCTCTTTCTTGAACCCTTGAGAAAACCTGATTTCCCCCCGAAGGATCCTTTGTTTTGATGCTGAATACTGCATGTTTGGTTTTAAAGGAAAGTGCCCATTTCCCTTTTTTCCTTGATGATTCTCTTGGTTCAGTCAGTCAAAGCCATACGTTGGCCCCTTTTGGTTCTTTCAAGCTTGGGCTTTAGTTTTCTCGAGTTTGTCTCTGATCTACTTGCCGATCTTCAAAGCTTTGCACTTTCTGGGTTCTGGCCAGTTTTTCCTAATTCCCCTCTCTCGTTTGGTACAATTCTTTGAGAATTCATCTGGGGATTCACGGTGGCATCTTTGGGGGTGGGTTAGTGATTGTTAGTTGTAGCTTTGATTGAATACAAAGAGCTTATCTGTTGTTCATTTTCATGGTGGCCAAGTCAGCTGGATGTTTTCTGTGAATCTATTTCTGGGTAGTTTTAGTTTCTGATCTTAAGATTATTAGATAGTCAAACATTTAGTTTCTGTGAATTCTAGTCTGGTTTTTGTGAGATATCTAGCCCTTGTTCTTCTATTTTCCCCTAATCATTCCACTTTTTGATTGTTTTAGAGGGATCGTTTAAGCTTGTTGCCATTTCCAAGCCTTTTTTGTATGATGGTATGGTGGTTGTGTTATTGGCATCTTTAGCCATGTGAATAGGTAGTCAAGTATATTCCGTATTGTAAATCTCCTCTTGGTGCTTTATGCCAAAATGTCTGGAAATAGCCATTGTTTTGTCGAGTGGAAGGAGGAGTTTGTTTCGCAGGAGCGCGGTAATCGCGTGGTTCACTATTTCTTGAAGGAATCCTCTGGGGAATCCATCCGTGCTGTTATTGGCACTGAGAGGAGTGTTAGGCACATGTTTTATATTGTTGCTGAGGAGTTTGTGAGGGCCTATGGGGATGAGCATTCGATTCATGCTGGTTTCAAATGGAGGTCAAGAAGAGAGGTTGTGGATTGGCTTACGTCTATGCTCTCGAATCAGCATCTCGAGGGAGATCGATCTAGTATGTATTGGACCCTTTTTGGACTTTGAGTTCTGTTATTTTCGTGGCATCAAAAGATGATATAAATCACAATCTACTTATTAATTAGACCTTGGAAAAGTACTTTAGGATTCAGAGCAAAACTAAACTTTGTTTTCAGGCATAAGAAAAGTGTAACGATTAAGCTTTTCCTGAGTATTAGAAGTTTAATGATGGATTTGAGGTCTTGTATGATGCTTTTACTACCATCACATACTTTTTAACATGATCATCGTTCTTCCATTTTTTTACTAAAATTATAATCTGTATGATTCGCTTAGTTTAGTTGGTCTAGTCGTTCCTACCATTTATGGTTTAAGCAATAAACCAGGCCGAGTCATTAATCTTTAGAATCCATGTCTCCTTGGAAAGAAAACAATATGCTGAATATCGCTGAAAATTACAGTTTTATATCTTCAATGACAGAGTCACCAAAACATGATGCACTGCTGACTTTGCGGTCTCCTGATTGTGCAATGATTGAGATTAGTGCTCGGAAGGTCCTAGGACAGAGTGATATGGTATATCCTCTTGATTTTATATCAGTTCAGTTCCTTATTCTTTCTTTGATTTTCTCTGACACTGATTTGTGTATTACAGAGCCATTTTTGGAGAAATTTGAATGGACAAAATTCAGATATTGTATGGTCAGGCTCTGCATGGACATGTGGCAAACATCTCAAACATTTCCCAGCATTTTGCTGCAGTGGAACTACTATAGCGGTAAGTATCAACATACAAAGAAACAGAAAGGTGGCTAGGATTTGGGATGCTGGATTTGTATAAATGTAATTAAAGACATAGATCTACTTGCTAAAACTCTAATCACATGCCAACACTTGATCATCTTTCATAACATCAATTGGTAGACTGTGACAAAAAAATCGGTGCAACTGAAACAAATGTCTACAGTTGGTGAAGTGCTTCGAGATAATTAGTTGCATATGACCGTAATTATGTAATTAGTAATATGATGCCGGCTCATCCTTATTCTGATGCAAGGAGGCATAACTTTTGCGCCCTGATGTGTTTTAGCAATATCATTGATTCATTAACTCTTATATCTGCTGACATATTTCCTTTTCAATCTGATGCTCAGGTTCAATCTTTTGTTTTTGTCATGGCTAAAGGAGAGAATCACTATCTTGCTTACTTGGAAGACATGTACGAGGACAAGCGTGGGCAGAAGAAGGTCAAAGTGAGGTGGTTTCACCACACTAAGGAAGTTAAGGGTGTCATTCTTGTAAGGAATCCTCACCCAAAAGAAGTTTTCATCACTCCTTATTCACAAGTCATTAGTGCAGAGTGTGTTGATGGTCTTGCAAGTGTCTTAACCCGTGGACACTATGAGAAATGTGCAGCTGTTTTCCCTGATGCTTTATTAGCTAGAGCTCATGTATGCTCTAGGCAGTTCAGAAGTAATAAAGTGAAGCCGTTTGATTTGAGTAAATTGCATGGCTATTTTGATCAACCGATTCTCTCATGTTTAAGTTCCAGTTTGTCCTCAGAACCTGACTCCACGAGCCATGGCCTAAATGAAGAAGATGATGAAGAACTAAGTGCTGGTGTAAATGTAAAGCTGGGAAATAAGAGGTCCAGAACCAATAGAAGTAGTCAAAGGTTTGTGACAGATAATTCGGGAAACAGGATTTCTAGTAATCACTTGGTGTCTTATGAAACTTCAGGCAAGAAAATAAAATATGCTTTGTCTGGAAAGAGATTGCTCTCCCTCAGGCATGCTGCGAGTCAATATTGGCATGGGTCACTTTTCAAGGTTGATGAAAAGATAGAGTTGTTGTGCCAAGATAGTGGAATCCAAGGCTGCTGGTTCAAATGTACAGTTTTACAAGTATCAAAAAAACAGATGAAGGTCCAATATAATGATGTGCCGGATGAAGATGAATATGGTAATCTTGAGGTATGTTTTAGTCATTTTAAAACCTTGTATTGGTTTTATCTTCCCTTTAGTTGATCTCCATAGATAATATAGTATGTAAAGAACAAATTTTCATCGCAAACATTGGTGATTCCAGTTCATGGTTTGACCTGTTTTATCCCTTTGCCTATCTTGTTTTCTTTCCTCATAAATGTTTTTGTAGGAATGGATCCCAATTTGCAAGCCTGCTTTGCCTGACAAACTTGGCATGAGGTACTCAAGCCGGCAAACAGTAAGGCCTACTCCTCCTAGCACTCAAAAAGAACTTGCTCTGGAGGTCGGGGTTGCTGTTGATGCATGGTGGAGCGATGGCTGGTGGGAAGGGGTGGTAACTGGGGTTAACAGCAGTGGTGATGACAATGTGCAAATTTACTTTCCTGGTATGTTTACTTTGAACTATAAATGTTGCATTTCTTTCTTGGTTATTGTGATCCTATTGGTGCGTGATCTTTTCCCACTTCAAATAATTATTCTTATGGTTTTAGGTGAGAATTTGTTCCTGAACATGCACAAAAAGGATCTAAGAATTTCCAGAGATTGGGATGGGGACCGCTGGATTGATATTGAGGCCAGACCGAATATACACTCTTTGATATCTGATACCATTAGCCCAGATATGGACATAAAAATTTCCATGTCCACTTCTCCTATCATGGATTCAAAGGTTGATGGCGGCACAATTCCAGTTGAAGCTGTTGCTGCCAAAACTATTGCTGAAGCGGAAAAGCCGGAATTAGCTTTTCAGGACCGTTCTGATAACCTCGTAGAAGAAACCGGTGGTAAGGAGCTTGCATCATGGAACGACGAAAAGGATGGGGATGCCAGTGATGGCAAGAAGCCTCCAACATCAGAAAATGGAAAAATTGCTACTGCCAATGATAAATTAATTTGCGTGGATAATGAAAACACCACCACCAACAACAGTAATGATGATAAGGAAGACAAATTAGAGGCGGAAAAAGACATGGAGCGTAACTGTAAAAGTAAGGAACTCATGGAAGCGAAAATCTAGAATGTTTCTGATGGGATAGATTCTTTTTTAATGGGGATGTTGGTACTAATGTCAACTAACATGATTTCAGTTTTAGTTCTGACCTACTGTAAATAGTGATGCAGGCATAGCACAAAAGTCGCTGCCACTTGTCATGTTTGACTTGGTGGCCTTGGTCAGTGTACAGAAACAAGGTTAGCATTCTGTGGTTTTTGTTGTAGTAATTGTACCTGAAATAGGATTTTCATTTAAAGATCTTTGGCTAGGTGATCGTCTAAAATGGAGTTAGTTTTTTCTCAAGTTTCTTAGTCATGGACTCTGCTTGTCTCTTGTAACACCAGATCTGTGTCCTCTTGTAATGAGAATTATCATATTTTCTTAGACTTTGTTCTTGCTTGTAAAGCCTATAAAAACTATTGCTTTACAATGCAATGTTGTAGTAAATAAATATAACCATTTAAGAAAGAGCATATAGTGAAGAAATAAAAACAGTTCGGTTTTACTTTTACTGTCTTCCATTCTAATGTGCTATACGTACATTTCAAAGAATATACCCCTTATATTGTTTAATTTAACCCTGTTTAATGAGAAAATGTAAAAGTTTAGCAAAGGCAGGGGAGGGATGGCTTGGTCTAGTGAAGATTGAGGGAAGAATTATAGTCTCAGCCATTGTGTTCCGTCTATAAATTTCTTGTCCAGAAATGGTTTTGCTTCCTCAAAGTTTAATTTCTTCGACCATGGCACCCGCCCGGTTGTATTTGCTCCTCCTCCCCAGCACTGGTATTCCCCGAATAATGTGGTCCTTCGTATGCAAAAAATGAAGTATATGTATATATATATCAGGTTTCTGCATGTAAGTTAGATTAGCAAATTATCAAACCTTTTTAGGACTGGGGATTTTACTTTTGCCTTGAAGGGTCGTTCCAGTCAGTCCATCCAGCAGGATTTATGATATTGTCAAAGTAACAGTTAGAATAGATGGCTCTTGAATAATTTCCCCAAGCTCTTCCCAAGTAAATTCTACCAGTCCCATTGATTCTACAGTTTACAAATGAAAACCCCGTATCATCATTCGGTGAATCCCTGCGGTGAGCCGCAATTGCACCGGATCTAACAGCAGTGGACTCGATCACACAATCCTGTTTCAATGAATCTAGCCTTGAGTATCATAGTTATCAATGGAATCTGCCGATCTCGAAAGAAAAGTAAATATTTTACCTGATACAGTGATCTCGATTTACCGAAGATGAAGTCGACACTGCCTTGAATATGGGACTGGTAAAAGTAATGAGATCCGGTTTCATCCAAGAGTGTGTCCTGTGTCCCAACAACCTTGACCTTGTAGAACATTGCCTTGTCTCCTGAAATCCTCAGGGCCACAGCTTGCATTCCGGGTTCTCCAGGAGTCTGTATTACAGTATTCTGCAGCAAAGCATCGCTTCGGGTTATCACAGTTCTAACATGCTGAAACGAGCTTTTTCACTGGTTTTTGAGAATCAGAAGAGAATGGTCATCACCTCAAATGTGATATCAGTTGCACAAAAGTAATCGGATAAAATGGTGACTGATGCTGATCTGTAAGTTCCCAGACTAGTTCCATTGCTATCTTTATCGGAAGCTTTGTCGCCCCAAGAAATTATGGTGTTCGACATTTGGCCGGCATTCCCAACAAACGATAGATATGGCTTGCTCCTTGGGACAGTTACTTTCTCCCTGCAAAAATGATCAAAATTAGCCTATGAAGTGACAGAGAAGAGAAGAACAAGCAATCCGATGAACGTTAACTGTCGAGTTCCGTCCATTGAAATCGAAGTGCAGGCCTTACAGTTACACATACAAACCTGTAAGTTCCAGGAAGTATAAAAATCTTAACTCTCCGAGTATTATTTTCTGGAACCATATTGATCGCTCCTTGAACAGTGACAGAATCTGCTTCACCATTCTTGCTAACCAAGATTACTCGGGTTCGATTACGATTAACCCTCGAATCACTCAACTTTATTTGATGTTCATCCACTTTTATGTCATCCCAACTGATGAAGTTCTTCACATGCGCATCATTAGTCACCGAAAAACCGACTCGAAAACCGCATAGGACAGCAACCACAACCATAACCAAGGAACAGCAGCAGCAGCCGTAGTCCATAACTCAAGATTCTGTCAAAGCTCTGGCAATCCAAAACCCAGAAACCGAGACAATCCCATGTTTTGTTCAGTAACCAGAATTTATACTAGTGTCTGAAGCTGAAAGAGTGTGAAAGAGGTGAGACTAATAAATAAAAGGAGCGTAGAGGAGTGTGTGTGCACACTAAGAGTCAGAACTCAAAAAGTAATAGCAGCAAGAGAATTAAAGGTAGCAAGAATCATTTAAGAACTGAAATTAAATTTAAGTATATGATCATAAAATAACTAAGTACAAAGAGAGGGGAAGAGTTTAAAGCTGTAAATAATGGGAAAAAACCCTATTCAGAATCAAGAAGGAAGTTCATGAGAGTTTTGTGCATGGCTAAAATGAAAGAAGAAAAAAGGAGTTTTTAAAGTGCGTTAATTGGGAGCTTGTTTATTAAACATGGAGAAGGTGGTTTCTTTGGTGAGTAGTTAAAAGAAAAGCAGTTTTATGCATCTTTTAGCTGAAAACTGAAATGGGAAGATTTTCAATGGGGTTTATATATAAAACCCAGCCTCTTTTCATGATGGGTGCTATTGAATTCGTATCATTCAAAATGATTAAATTAATTGTATTATTTTGCTCCGAACAGAAATCTTCTGGTCCTTTTGGTGCTTTTATCTGTGTCTCAACAATTAAAAAAAATTAAATTTAGAGTTTATGGTTAAGGTTCAATGTTAAGATGAAGAAGTTTAATTTTTAGAGTTTAATGTTTAGAGTTTAGGGTTAGGGTGAAGAGTTCAATGTTTAGGAGAAAAGTTTATGGTTTAATTTTAGGGTTTAAAGTTTAGACTTAGAGTTATGACTTAGAGTTTAATTTTGTAATGTTGAGCATAGATAGAGACACTAAAAATGGGCAGAGAATTTTTGTTCAACAAGTTTAAACTTGAACCTAACATCTTGAATGAAATAAATTAAGTTAGAAAGATCATTTTTATATAAAGTTTTTTTAGCATTCCATTTGGATTAATCCACTAACAAAATAAATATGATTATAAAAAATAAAAAAACTAGTTATTTAAATTAATTAAACAAAAAATGACGATTTAATTACTTGATTCAGTTTCAAAGGTATTTTAGTTTCCTTTTTTTATATAAAAATGGATTAGAAAAGAATTGATCCAATAATTTCAAATTAACTTATTTTAATTTTAATGAGTAATTACTATTCTTATAAAAATTATATTAAAAATATTATAATATTATTTCATTTTTCATACTTTTATATATTATTTTAATAAAAATATTCAAAAAATTAAATAGGAAACTGATAAATTCATATAATTTTTTATTACTCCGTTATAAATTATTAGTTAAAATAAATTTTCGATTATATTTCACATAAAAAAATTTCCTTTAATAAATTTTATATTCTATTTTGATAAAATAATTTTATTTTATGACTTTTAAAATCAATGGTAAACATTAACATTTTGTTCATAAATATTTCTTTAAAATATTTTTTTAAGTAAATTTAAGTTTAAATCACTTAATTTTATATTATAAAATAATTACCAATTAAATTTAAAAAATATAATTTTTAAATTTGTAAATTATAAATTGTTCAAATATTACTATTCGAATCGATTTTAAATTTTTGTTAGTCTACGAACATCATATCCAAAAACTATTCGAATTAGACCTATTTTGGGCTTTCCATTAGGCCCAGAAAAGCATCTTATCAAAATCGGAAAGCGAATGGTTCTTTCGGTTTTGGATAACACTGGGAATTCTGCAATGGCGATATCAATCTCTTCAAGTCTAATTCCTTCTTTACCAATCCAAAATGCTTCCTCTTCCTCACCCAAACCAAAGCTCAATTTTCCACTTTCTTTCAACCACTTGAAGCTCCGCTATAACACACTTCAACTTTCACAATCACCCACCAAGCTTTTTGCCGCCCCTGAATATTTGGAAGAGACACCCGAGGTTTGGAAAATCTGCTTCCTTTTTCACGGTTATTTCCTTTTAAGAAACGTTAAGAACTTTGAACTTTAGATTTAAGCTTTTTGGTTGCAATTTGAGCCTGTTCTGTAACTGTTATAGTCAAATGTGAAGCCCCCAGACATCAAAAAATTGAGCTTGGTTTGGAATTGAAGTCCTTTTTTGTGTGTGTGCGCGCGTTTGACTTTAGTTATTGTTTTTTTATTATTATTTTTGGGGTTTGCAGGTAGGAAGTTCTGAGATTCCCAGTTCTTCATTTGTTGCAGAAGCTGACAAGGTACATTTCGAGCTGTTTTTGAGTTTGTGAAACTTGTTTAAAACTTTAATATTATATTTAGCACCGAAGTTCATATTAGTTATGGAGTTAACCTTGTTGTTTAGCATTTGTGTGGCACCAAAAAATGAGTAGTTTATGTCTTCAAAACTTAACAGAAGAGAAGATACAGTAATATCAGATGTATGGATATGATTCTATGGATGCTACTAGGAAGATTAAGTGACAAATTTGAACCCTTTTTTTTCTTTGTTCCAGTTCTATAGTAACCGATGGCTCTATGAGGGATAATTAGTGCATTCTCTTCATCAGTGCCAGCATGTTTTTACATGTGTCAAATGGTTTCTTTTGTTACTCGGAACAAAACCGCAGCTGGCACCGGAAACTTGTAAAACTTCAAATAATATGTTTTTAGTGCTGTCCTCCCTTTGTAGAATGGTGATGGTCAAGTATACTGTTGATTAGATATGAGTTCGTCGTTGCCAGATCGGCATCTACCTGTTCCTCGTGATGTATGGTTAGATATGTTTTCATTATCAAACAGTACGAGGGGGAACAAATCTTTAAGTGGTCAGCGGTTGCATTTTCTGCCTTGAATTTTATTGCCTGTTTCATGTCAAGAACCTGAAATGCTTCTTTGGAGGAAAATGCCATGTGGTTTATTTAAGGGATTCCCAATGGCTGACAACAAATGCGAATTACTTGAAACCTGTATCTTGTTTTGTGTTGGTTCTGTAGGAATATGGAGACTGATATTCACATTTGTTGTCACAGGCAGCACCTAAGCAGAAGATTAGAATTAAACTCCGGTCATACTGGGTTCCCTTGATCGAGGACTCTTGCAAGCAGATAATCGATGCTGCAAGGACTACCAATGCCAAGACCATGGGTCCGTTGCCGTTACCGACCAAGAAGAGGATCTATTGTGTCCTTAAATCCCCTCATGTGCATAAGGATGCAAGGTTCCACTTTGAGACCCGGACACACCAACGCCTTATCGATATTCTCTACCCTACGGCACAAACAATTGATTCTTTGATGCAGCTTGACCTTCCTGCTGGGGTGGATGTGGAAGTCAAGCTCTGAAGAAGCTAGTGTTAAGCTAAAATTTGAACAGTTTCAAAAGATGTCGCAACTTTTTTAAACTGTTTTATCATTGTTGGTAAAAAATTTAAACTGTTTTCTGCAACTTTTTCTTTTCTTTTCTTGAATGGAGCAAATTGAATTGGATCTTTGCACTATAGGATTCGGATTAATCAATCAATAGATTAGAATAAACCCTAATCCAAATATTAGTTTATCTTTAACGGTATGAGATTTCAGGTCCTTAAGTAATGTTAGAGGTTCTAATCCTGATATTATGAATATAATAAATTAAATTGGGAGGATTGTCCTATGAGTTATAACAGACTTTTATAATATCCGATATAAATTAATCAACTAATGAATTAAATATCGATGATTAAACTATGTCAAGCATTTCATAAATGGGATGGACAATATACTTCCATTTTTGTATTTTTAAGTAAATTAATTGATTCCTTATGTCCTTGTGGTGGCCATCACCATCAGCCTCAATTGTATTGGAATAAAAACGGATGGACAATATCCCTTTGATCCTCTCCATAGAGAAACATAATGTTCACTCAGACATTAAGGTCAAATACAATATTAGTGTCGTCGAATGATCACGGGCAAAATAAAATAAAATAAGGCTGTCTATAATTAAATTAGAACTAAACTGTGGGTGATTACTGATTGGATGAGTTCAAGATAGGGCATAGTATTTCTTGTTAAAATGATGTGAATTTTTATGAAATTATATTAAAATTTAAAGGCATAAAATTACATAATTTTAGACGGTGTAAAATTGAATTTTCGACAAAAATATAAAAATATGTATAAATTATACGAGAATTTAATTTTTTTAGAATAAATATTTGACCACACCCCTCAATCCATCATCGAAAGAGTTTAAATATATTTATAAAATTCTATTACTTTTATTATAAATATTGAATTAATAAAGAGCTAATGATTTATAATTTTAATCATCGAATTTAATTTTTATTTTCATATGAACAATAAACCTTTCATTTAATTAAATCATATAATTTCTTTTAGAAATAGATGAAAAATATACATATGAAAGAAAAAATGTTATATGAACATATTTTCTACGTCATTTATGGTCTCGGCGAATAAAAAATATTTTTTATTATTTTTTCTGTCAATTTTTAAGGATAAATATTCACTTCTGTTTGATGTAAACATGAAGCAGTGATTATTTCGAAGTTAACATTGAGTAAATTGATGATATAAAAAAAACAAAAAAAACGATTTAATACATATGTTGTGTAGTTTGTATGATTTTAATAGTTATAGTTTACGTTTAAAATTTAGTGTTTTAAGGTTAGATATTTAAATTTTAATTTTTAAAAAGTAAATATAAAGACTTGTGCAAAATGTTTTACGTAATACGCGGTGGCGGAACTTGGAGTAAAAGTTTGAGGGGACTAACTTATTTTTTTTTTTAATTTGGAGGCTTAAACGAAAATTTTCAAAAAAATAGAGGGTTTAACTAAAACTTTTAATAATTTTGAGAGACTTAAAAAAATTTAGAAAGAGAATTTAATTAAAAAATATTTAAAAGTTTGAAGCTTATTATGAATTTTTAAAAATCTTGAAGGGTCAAATTAAAATTTTCAAAAATTTGAAGGATAAAATTTTAATTTCTCGAAATTTCTAGGCCGTGGCCTCTGCTAGTCCCTTAAAAGATATGCCATGGTAATAGGAGTATAAAAATATTTATAAAAACTAAATTATTATTTGCACATGCTTTTAAATTTACGATTTAAGTTTCAGGGGCGTAGATTGTAGAGTTTATAATTTAGGGTTAAAGTTTAGAATTTAGATTTTAGGGTTTTAGGAGTAAAAATTTAAAATTTAAAATTGAAAGTATGATTGTGTAATATTTCTTTTACACAACTGATGTATTAAAATATATCTATAAAAAATTATATTATTTTCATTGATCAGAGTCATAAATAACGTGGCAGAACAAATTTGTGAATAAGGACAATAGATGACGTGGTAAGCCGGGTCCATAAAATAATTTCTCCATAGAAATAGTAGCAATCAGGACTAGGGGTGAGCAAAAATTGACTCGACTCGGAAAAAATCGAATTTTTTGACTCGACTCGAGGCGAAAAACCTCGACTCGAAATTTTTTTAAAATAAAATTTGAGTTGTAGAATGGAAATTTGAATAACTCGAAATTTTTAGTAATTAATAGATTGATTTTTAAGAGTACCTCAATTTTACCTGATAAATATATATTGATATAAAAAAATATAAAAAATATGTGCCACAAATGAAAAAATATGAAAAAATATATATGCATATTTTAAATGATTAGAGGAAGTCGTTTAAATTAGAATCAAACCGTATTATAATATGATAAATAAATATAATTAAATTTGTATAGAAACTCGAAAACTCGACATGACTCAAATTTTATGAGCTCGACTCGAATAAAAAAATCAAATAAAATTTAAATTATAAAATATAATACATCAACTCGAATAATTAAAATTTTTTTTACTCGACTCGACCGATCGTGTATCCTTAACCTCCTGCGCCGTGGGCCCTGTCTTAATTTAAGACACGGAACACGTAACGTAATGAGTTACATAAGAAAGTCAATGATTATTATTGGAATGGAGCATTTTGATTAAAACAAACATGCGTGGAAGTCACGGTGACCAAACTCAATTGTCATTTTTGTCCTTCTAAAATCCCACTTTTTACTTTTTAGTTACCATAAGAATCATAATTCCACAAGGATTTCTTCTGTAGGAGATGCGTCATTGCCGACGTAAGTGAGAATTAAGTAATCCAACAATTATTTTATATCATATAATTAAATTTAGATATATATTATTTTTTATTTATAAAATTATTTTTATTTATAAAATTATTAATAATTAAATTTAGATTTATATATTATTTTTTATTTATGAAATTATCGCTTTAATATAATGTTATTAATTATTAGATTTATATCTATATATTAATTTTTATTTATAAAATTATTTTTTTAATTTTATGAGTTATTTAAATTTAAGTTATTTGAAAAAATTTATATTTATTAAGGACAAAAAATATTTATAACTCTTGTATCTAATCATCTAACCTAAAAAACTATCGAAAAATAGACGATAATCACAAATTTTAAAAGTGTTTACAAATCTTTAAAATTTCAAAGTAAATGTATTATGTGAAACACATCCGTTCTAATATTTTTCGAATTTTTACAATAATGATGATATCGACGAAATTAATATTATATTAATAAAAATATTTTTCTCATAATTAAGTTGGTAACAACAATAATAATAAGTGAAACAAGTAAAGAACAGATTGACACAAAGAGTGGGTTTGGGCAATGCTATACCACATTTGAATCAAGTGGACAGCGACAGTCCAACCACCATCTTTTTTCATACCCACTATTCTAGCATCCAATTTGGATGGAAATGACCAATATCGGTATTTTCTTCCCTTCCACGTATATATATATATATATATATATATATATATATTTGACTTTTTTTTATAGGTTAACTTTTATAATATTTAAATTGAATTAATTGGTCAATAGACCAAATACTAATACTTATAAAAAATGAAATATAGTTTATTTTTATAAACTTAATTTAATTTTTATTTTAAAAATACACCTGTCACAGATAAAAAAATAAGAATTTATTAAAAGATTGATATCTTCTACCAAATGAGTTAGTTTAAATAGTATACAACTTAATAACGTTTAAGTAAATTTTATATTTAAAATTTTGTGTATATAAAACATTTTTATTAAAATACTCACCTATTACAATTAAATTTACGTCACGGGTCAATTTAAATTATTCTAGATAAAGTCTTAAAGCATGAAAGAAAACAAAGAAAATCGATATTTCCGTTGAAATCCATCAATAATAGACACGCATCGAACCACTGCGCCCACAAGTTCTTATAAAACTATGCTCTATGAGCACCAAAGGCCAAAGTTCCCGGTGCAACCAGATTTATTTTAACAATTTTTCTTAAACTCTTGCACTCTTTCTCCTATAAATCGTTAACAACCCAAACGCCAGACTTCCCAGGAAATCCCAGTTTCCATGAAAGTTCTGGAGACACCCTGGATCTTTAACCCTCCTTTTATATATCAATTCTCCTACTTTCTCTTCTCCCTCAATTTTCTCATCAACCAGATATTGTCACAACCTTCACAAATCCATGGCTGCTTGTATTGATATCTCCAGAACAACCGATCCTTCCCAACTTTCCCAGCGTCCAAACATGTCTCAACCTGATGAAAATCATTTCAGGTATGGAAATATCGGCAGACCCCCTTTTCCAAATCATGTTTCCAGCGAACCCTTTAATAAAAACCACACGAAAACTGCCCCCACAAGAGAATTTGTTGATTTTCCTTTTGAAGAAGGAGAAGCAGACGAAAAGGTTGCTGCTTTATGGCCGAAAATGAAAGAAGAAGCAAGGTTAGATGTTGAGCAAGAACCCATCTTGTCAAATTATTATTACACCTCAATCTTGTGTCACAGTTCATTAGAGAGTGCTTTAGCCAATCATTTGTCAATCAAATTATGCAATTCAAGTCTTCCTAGTAGTACTTTATATGATATTTTCATGGCTGTGCTCGTGGAAGATCGAGGAATTATAGAAGCTGTAAAGGAGGATTTGAAAGCTGCTAAACAAAGAGACCCTGCCTGTATAAGTTATGTGCATTGCTTTTTGGACTATAAAGGGTTCCTAGCATGTCAAGCACATAGGGTAGCACATAATTTATGGTCTCAAGGGAGGAAAGTTTTGGCCTTGATGGTACAAAATAGGGCGTCAAGGGTTTTCGATATGGATATTCATCCTGGAGCTAAGATTGGGAGTGCCATATTGTTTGATCATGCTACCGGTGTCGTTGTTGGAGAGACAGCTGTGATTGGAAACAATGTGTCGATTTTACATAATGTAACATTAGGTGGAACTGGTAAGGCTTCTGGTGATAGGCATCCGAAGATCGGAGACGGTGTTTTGATCGGTGCAGGTACCTGCATTTTAGGGAATATTAAGATTGGTGATGGAGCTAAGATTGGTGCTGGCTCTGTGGTGTTAAGGGACGTGCCTCCGAGGACTACTGCGGTGGGGAATCCTGCTAGGTTGTTAGGAGGGAGGGAGAACCCTATAAAGCTCAACAAGATTCCAAGTTTCACCATGGATCATACTTCACACATTACCGAGTGGTCTGATTATGTTATTTAGAGGGACAATTAATTTCCTTTTTGAAGTTTAACCTCCCTTGCTTTGGATTCGACTTTGGAGCCTTAGAATTGAAGTTGTCCTCTTGGCAAACGATAGAGTCTCTGGTTGATAGCATATATGCTAAGTTGGCTTTATTATGTTATGTATATAGGCCGCTTTGTTGTAAGTAAGATGTAATAATATATGCTCGTGGGAATTATGATTTCCAATTATTGCCAGAGTGCATTGCAGTAGTACTTTTTCAGTTAATATGAGAGCTCTGTTTTTGTTTTAATAGCTGAGTAACTCAATAAAGTTCAGTTTGGAACACAGTACTGAAATTTAAAAGAATGTTTAGTATTGTATATCAAAGCCTTCACTTAGATTAGAGAGTGACACAGTGCAGCGGCATGGGAGGATTGGAAGGAAGAATGCTAGAAATTATGATGGCATATCTTCATTTCCATTTATTCTGTTGGTATTTAGTGGCTAATGCATAGATATATGATCCGAATGATCCTAGACATTGTAGAATATGCCAAAAAGGTTCTATTTTATCTAGTGCATTATACTATAAAGTATAAACCCTACCAAGATATTAATAATCAATACTCCATTTTTAAAGCAAGTCGTAGCTATGCAAACAAGATAGTCAAAATTTTGATGATATTTAAAAAGAAGCTAGTGATTCCATCAAGCCTTCCTTTAGCATTTGAGTTCCGGGAAACATTTACAAAATACTTTGATTATAGCATATAAGTCAAGTGCAGAGTCCGGAGCAATAAGACTAGGGTTGATAGAATTAAAATATGTAAGCTATGGAAGTCAGATATATTTAGTTCCTGTGAGGATTGCACTCGGATAGAGCTTAATTCTGAGCTGTTGAGTTTTGATTATTAGTTTACAGTCCCAGAGCTTAGATGTTTGAGCTGAATCTTGCCAAATCAAGTAATGATATATAAGAGTTGATAAGGTTGATCACATTGTCTGCTTGAAAATTTAAGATGGTCATCATTGTTTGCTATTATTACAGATGAAATTCATTATTCGATGCCTCACATCGAAAATTTTTACTCGAATGTGAGTTTTCTTCAATTTTAGAGGTTGAGTATTGTCTTCTCAGTTTGTTCTGTGTGAAATGTTTCTCTCCTTTTTTTTTTTATTTTTTTAAACCTATCTCGCATTTCATTGAAAGAAATCTGTATTTTCCGAATATCAGATTTGAAGTGTTCTGTTGGAAATTTCTTAACATAATAGAGTTCAAGTATCTAGGCTGGGAGAGATTATGTATATCATTTATAAATCTCTTCTCTAAATATTTAAATCAGGTTTTATTAATACGGCATGTGAAAAGATACTGATAAAAAGGAAAAGGATTCTCCATGGTTATAATTAATATTTTAGTCCAATGAAGGCAATGTGCTGGTCTCTGAGGTTAATTTCATTAAAAGAATCTATACAATTAGATGAGAAAAATAATGCCAGAAGTCAGTCTTGACAAGCAGCCAGGCAGGAATCAAGATTCTTCCTCGTACTGCATAAAATCAGAAGAAATGCAATTTCATCAACACATGTTCCTGTAGCCTTGCTTAGTTTTATCATGGATAACCACTTCAAGTTGCTCCCTTTGTCCTTCACCTTTCTTGTTTTCATTTTCATGGTGTTTAAGTTATGGGTGAGATCCAAAATTAGGGGATCTCCCAAAAATCTACCTCCTGCACCATGGAAGCTACCTATTATTGGCCACTTGCACCATTTAGTTTCTTCTCTTCCTCATCGAAGCTTGACGGAATTAGCCAAGAGGCATGGTTCCCTGATGCACCTACAACTTGATGAATTATCACACATTGTTGTTTCTTCTCCAGAGGCTGCTAAAGAAGTGTTGAAAACACATGATATCAATTTTGCCAACAGGCCCTACCTCCTTGCTGCAGAAATCATAAGTTATGATTTTTCAGATATTGCTTTTGCGCCATATGGAAGTTACTGGAGGCAGCTTCGAAAAGTTTGCACATTGGAGCTGTTAAGCATGAAACGTGTACAATCATTTCGATCAGTTCGAGAAGAGCAGGTATCAAGTTTGGTTAGATCTATCTTTTCTGGTACAGGATTGGAAATCAACCTTGGAGAAATATTATGCAATTTATCAAATAACATCACATTAAGGACTGCTTTTAGCGGAAAATGCAAGCAACATGAAGCATTCATTTCATCTGTGAGGAAAGTTATGGAAGCTGGAACTGGTTTTAGCATTACTGATCTGTTTCCTTCCATCAAATTGCTTCCCCTGATCAGTGGGACGAGAGCCAAGCTTGAAAGGTTGCACAATAACATAGACGTGATGCTTGAAAGCATCATTGAAGAACATAGAGCTAGCAATGCAAATTTGAAGGAGAGTGTTGATGTAGCAGATGATCTAGTTGATGTTCTTTTGAAGCTTCAAAATCATGGAGGCCTTGAATTTCCCTTAACAACAGACAACATCAAAGCTGTTATCATGGTTAGTAGTTTGATATCTAATATTTAGCGTTCAATTATACGAGACTTTGCTTTCATCAGTTGCTTGAAATTTTTACAAAGATATTTTGTACTTTAACCAAGTAGAACTGCTTTTCAGGATATGGTCATGGCTGGAATTGAAACATCTTCAACTACAGCAGAATGGACAATGTCGGAAATGATGAAAAATCCTAGAATCCTGGAAAAAGCACAAGCGGAGGTGAGGCAAGTCTATCATATAACAGGAGATGTCAATGAATCAAAGCTTCATGAATTGAAGTACTTGAAGTTAGTTATCAAGGAAACTCTAAGATTGCACCCTCCTTTACCTTTGCTACTTCCAAGAGAAAGTATTCAGAGATGTGAGATTAATGGATATGAGATACCAGCCAAGACCAAAGTGATTGTTAATGCATGGGCAACTGGAAGAGATTCCAACTACTGGAATGAAGCCGAGAGGTTTAATCCAGAGAAACTCATTGATAGTTCAGTCAACTATAAAGGGGCTAACTTCGAATTTATTCCGTTTGGTGCTGGAAGGAGGATTTGTCCTGGCATGTCATATGTATGGCTGTTGTTGAGCTTTCCCTCGCACAATTGCTGTACCATTTTGATTGGAAACTCCCTAATTGAATGATAAATGAGGATTTGGACATGACTGAGGCCTTTGGTGTTACGAGAAAAAGACCTCTGCACCTGATTCCCACTCCTTACTATCCACCACCATGTGTTCCGTAGTTAGAAATATATCACAGATAATCTCTTTGTAATACCATTGAGAAGATTGTCAAATCACGTTTCACATGACAGCTATGCTTCCTATTACTAATATTTGGGGAATGTGAAAGATATATATGCAACTTTATTTCCTGTAAGGATTGCAATAGAATAGAGCTATTGAGTTTTTTTGAATATTAGTTTCCAGTCCCAGAATTTTGATGTTTGATCTGAGTCTTGCCAAATCAAGTTATGATATGTCTGCTTGAAATATTAAGATGGTTGTCCTTGTATGCAGATTATTATAGATGAAATTCCATGTTCAATGCCTCACTTCGAAAATGAGTTAAAAAGTATGTAGGCTGGAAGAGATTATGTATAACATTATAAATATATCTATTCTCTAAGTATTAAAATCAAGTTCTATTAATTAAGGCATGTGAAAGATATTGATAGAAAAGAAAAGGATTTTCCATGGTTATGCCTTCCTTTTTAACTTCACTGATGTTTATGTTCCAATATTATAGCCATTAAAAATTTCAATTTTGTCATGTGGTGGTATCTGAGGTTAAATTTATCAAAAGCATCCATACAATCAGAAGAAATGCACCTAACACTTGTTGAATAACCACACATTGTTGTTTCTTCTCCAGAGGCTGCTAAAGAAGTGATGAAAACGCATGATATCAATTTCGCTACCAGGCCCTATCTCCTTCCTGCAGAAATCATGGCGTATAATTTTTCAGATATGATTTTTGGGCCATATGGAGGCAGCTTCGAAAAGCTTGCATGTTGAAGCAGCTTAGTATGAAACGCTACAGGTGATAATCCAGTTGAAGTAGAGACAGTAATAAAGGAAATAAATTCTGCATTTCGATTTGGGCAAGTTGGATTTCTTCCTTGGTATGACAGTACAACATGTTGATCGGGGGATAATACTAAGTCAGAAGATACATATTTCTGAACTTCTTGAGAAGACCAAAATGGTTGATGCAGCTTCTACACCGACCCCGATGGTCACTACACCACATTTGTCTTCTGCTGCTGGTGATGCTTATCCTGATGTAACGTTGTATCGACAAGTGGTCAGAACACTTCAACATATTACAACCACACGGTCTGACATTCAATATGCAGTTAACAAGGTTAGCCAATTGCATTAATCTCTTTTAGATAAGCATTGGAAAGCTGTTAGAAGAATTATTCGATATCTCAAAGGCACTCTAGACATGAACTGTTTTTTCATGCTACACCAACACTCACCACTCTGGTTGGATACACGGATTCGGATTGGGGAACATGCTCATATGACAGGAGGTCCACAGCAGGCTACTGTTTGTTCCTTGGTAATAACTTGGTTGCCTGGTGTTCAGAAAAACAAGTTGTTGTGTCTCGCTCCTCCACTGAGGCAGAATTCAGAGGAATAGCTAATACAATGTATGAAGCTATGTGGATAACATTTTTACTATCTGAACTTGGTATAAACTCACTGCAACACTAGTCATTTGGTGTGATAATATCGCACATTTTGCCAATCCTATTCATCACGCAAAATTTAAACATATTGAGTTGGATCTTAGTTTTGTCGGGAAAAAAGTTGTCAATGGTACTTTTCAAATCAATTATGTTCCTGCTATGGATCAAATTGCGGATATGTTCACAAAGCCTTTGTCATCATCATTTTTTGTTAAACTTCGACAACAAATAAAAGTTCTCTCTGCTGAAGAACTTAGATTTCAGAGTGTATCTACAACAATCTTACAACAACAAAGTTCAGGAGTTCAGCACAGTTCAAAAGTTTTAGAAATTGAAAATTAATTTGTCAGGAGTATATTGTTTTTCTTTTCTAAAAGAAGAAAAGGATAGGAAGTATGTAAGATGTATAGCTGTATGTAACTGTGGTTAAGCAGGTTGGTTATTCTGTTAAGTATTCTGTTATAGAGATAACAGATCCTTTGTATTCTCTATATATTGTTCTCCTATCTTATCAATAAAGTAAGTTGGTTTTGAGGTTTACTTCCTGAGAGTTGCACAGTCTTTATAATCCATCGCCCAAATCTTTCAAAGAAAATGCAGAATTTATTTCCTTTATTACTGTCTCTACTTCAACTGGGTTATCACCTGTAGCCACTACGCCATCTACATACACCATGATATATACTTTGCTACCATTTAGCTCTCGAAAGTAAAGAGAAGCATCAGCCAACGATTCAGTAAATTTATGACTACTTACCAAATGAGCTCGAAATTTCTCAAACCAGGCCCAAGGTGCCTGCTTGAGTCCATATAAGGACTTTTTAAGACGACAAACTAACTGACCTCCATTCGAATCTGTTAACTCGAACTCTGGAGGCTGCTCCATGTAAACTTCCTCAACTAAATCCCCATTCAAGAAAGCGTTATCCACATCAATCTGTCTAAGCGACCTTCCTTTACTAAGAGCTAAGCTTAAAATAATGCGAACCGTTATAGGCTTGACCACAGAGCTGTAGGTAGGACTAGCAACAGGTTGGATTTAGATGGGTTAGAGCTCCGCCCACTCCATCACCCACATCCAAAACTGTCATCCGCTTGATCATTGACCCAAATCCATCCCACCCATCAACTGCGGATGAGTCGGGTAGGTCGGGTCATAAATAGATTCTATTATTAAAAAATTAGAATTGAAAATACATGTAACATCTTACTAAAATATATTTAATATTTAATACATTAAGTCAACTACTATTAAAGTTTTAAATTTCCAATACTCTGACATATAACATAATTAAGTAAACAAAGTTTTCACTTTTCAATAGTAAACAAAGGCTTAAAAAATTACATAAGTGAGCAAGCATCAGCCTCTCCCTCTTTATTTTATCTTATCATAAAGCTATTGTCATTAGTTCTTCGCATAATCACCTTCAAAGGTCCTCCCCATCCTGTAATAAATGAGAAAATGAAATATTGTGACATAATTTTTAAAGTAAAAAAAATAAATTTAAGAGAAGAATATGAATAAATTATCGAATTAATGTCAACAACTTCACTTGATGAACATCCATCGCCTTCGACATCATTATCCTACAAGATAGTAGCACATACTTGTGCATTATCGAAACAAGAGTCTAAAATAATATAATAAAACATATTATCAATTATAAGATAAAAAAGCCAAATACATATAAAATATGATAAATTTACCTGAATATTCTCCAAGTATCCAATTTTGCATACACATGAGAGCCTCCACCGTATCAACACGAAGGCTTGAACTAGGTTTCCTCCTTCAATGTTCGGCGGAGTGTTCTTCAATGCCTTCGCGTTATCCCTAACTGAAGAACTGATGTTTGTGCAAACCTTGGTGATACATCCCTGCGTTAACCTTGGGTGAACAACATCGATCTTTGCACTCTTTTTAGCTACTGAAATCCGATTTTTATTCCTAAGGCGAATTAGTTTTCACCAACGGTTGTTTAAATGGAAACCGTATCCACTCGTTTCATGAATCTAGTTCTCCCGAGCCTAGATAAATGGATGCACTCAAGTTCCTTTCTCAATTTCCTTGAAAGAACCAAGGATGGATAAATAATGAATTTATTGAATTTAAAACCAACAACCAAACATTCGTCTCTACACACCAATAAAACCCGATAACCCAAGCCAAATTAATCTAGTTCATGCTGGGTAAAAAGGAAACACAAAAGAATAAAACCAAAGATGTATCCTGAGGAGATAATTTATGCTTTATTTCTTTATCTAAAGATATTGAGTTAATTCATGATTTACTTCCTTATCTAAAGATAAAGAAATAATTTAAGCTTTAATTCTTACCCTTATTTGCATATCATCCCATTTAAGAGGAGATAAATCAGAATTAATGGCACCAAGATTCTCTCATCTTCATCTTCAATAGCTCATAAATTGAATATGAGCTTTATCCTATGCGATAAGGATAAATCTTGAAAAATTCTACATTTATTTACGACTTGCCCTGTCAACAGCTCGGCAATTCGTACCTGCGCAAAAGAAGGCAAAATAAAAACATTTTTTTCCATAAAAAGAACTAAATGCAAGGTAAAACCCAATAAACAAAAGGACTACGAAATTATGCATGAATTACTAAAAATACAACTAATGAGCTTAAGTCTAAACAATAATGTGAGTAAAAAAAGTATAAAATATAGTATTTTTTTCACACTTAACAAGTCACAAGCTGAGATGAGACAAGCCTATGAAAGAATAGGGGATGTCAATGAATCAAGGCTTCCTGAATTGAAGTACTTGAAGTTAGTAATCAAGGAAACTATAAGATTACACCCTCCTGCACCTTTGCTACTACCAAGAGAAAATAGTGAGAGATGTGAGATTAATGGATATGAAATTCCAGCCAGAACAAAAGTGATTGTTAATGCATGGACAATCGGAAGAGACTCCAACTACTGGAATGAAGCCGAGAGGTCTAATCTTGAGAGATTCACCGATACTTCAGTTGACTATAAAGGGGCTAACTTCGATTATATTCCGTTTGGTGCTGGAAGGAGGATAGGTCCTCCTGGCATGTCATATGGTATGGCTGTTGTTGAGATTGCCCTTGCACAATTACTGTACCATTTTGATTGGAAACTCCCTAATGGAATGAAAAATGAGGATCTGTACATGTCTGAGGGCTTTGGTGTTACAGTTGGAAGAAAAAGAGATTTGCACCTGATTCCCACTCCTTACCACCCACCACCATGTGTTCAGTAGTTAGTTACATTCTTAACATAAAAAGTATGTACTAAGTTGGCTGGAAGGGATTATGTATGTCATTATAAATAAATCTCTTGTCTAAATATTAAAATAAGTTCTATCATTTGGGGAATGGTCCCGTCAGGGGTGTAGCAAGGGTAAAGCAAGTAAAGCCCTTGCTATAGGCCCTTGAGTCTGATTAATTCGTGATACTAACTCAATCAATGATTTATATATAGTATAACTATCCAAAATCTGTAAACTATTAAAGTAGTCAAAGGAAAATAAAAGCCCGAGTCTATAAGCTGTATAATTTCTGGGATTATGGGGGCATGGGTAGTGAAGCAGGTGAGCTTTGGATGTGTTTTAGCAAAGAGATAAGATATTAAAGTAAGCTGGTTGTGATTCAAAGCATCAGCAAAGATTTATGAAAAACATGGTTTGACATCTTGTGAATTGTAATAGCACAAATTAGAAGAAGAAGAATTCTTATGGGGAAGAAATAGAAGAGCAGAGCAAGACTGAAGAAACAGAAATTTCAGAAGAAGACGAGAAACAATTCTATTCATTCATAAGATAAATTAAACTAAACTAAACTAAACATTTAGCCTTTTAACCTTGGTACTTGAAAACGGCACCGTTTCACTCTAAGTACAGACTCTAAAACTCACCGTTTCATTAAACAGGAAATGAACCGAAAATTAAACATTAACTACTCTAATGAAACTGCATCGTTTCACTTTTTTTTTTTTTTCCATTTTGGTTCCTTACATGAATTTTCTAATTCCTTGAATGTTTGAAAACAATCACAAGTGGCTAAGTTATTTGTCTTCTTTGAACTGTCGTCAGACACCGTTCAAGTTCTGTGAATTGAGCAACAGCCAGGATTTACAAGCTTTCAAGAACAATTGGTAACAAGAATTATAAAGAAAGTTATGATGAACATTGGAGTATTATGAAGCAACAGTATTTCAGTCTAAATCCGTACCACATATTCGATACCTTTTCGTAGCAGGATAAATTGGGCACGACCTGAGTACCTACAAGTATTTCTTCTCCATGTTTTTTCTTCTTCTATTGTCATATCCTTTTCTGTCTTTTTTCTTTTTTTTCGACCTTCTCTTACCCATATGATTCAACTATGAGCATATAAGTATGTGTAATGCCATGTTCACATGCTTTTTTATGATTTTATATTGAAAATGATTTTCTCTTGTCGTATTTGTAACCTATAATTTTAGAAATTTCGTTTCCCCCCGTTCCTATAGCCATGCCTGTATTTGTAACCGTGCAACATATATAGTAGAAGTATAAAGCAGGAAAATGAAGTTGAGAGAGAGAGAGAACAAGTTTATGAAACCGATCGAGTTTTATTGAGTGAAAAACCTTAAATCTTGGATTACGGCAATCATCATTTGGGATTTGCAGATATTGGTTTTCCACCGTATGGAGCCTCCTGGAGGCAGCTTCGAAAAGTTTGCACATTGGAGCTGTTAAGTACGAAACGTGTACAATCATTCCCATACGAGTGAAGTTGTTGCACGTTGAACACAAATGCCCATTTACAATATTAAACGTTGATTTGTTAGATTAATATTACAGAAAAAACTGGGATTGGCCAAGACAATTGTCGTTTGTTCAGTCCTTGAAACCGATTTGTGGGGAGTCTATGAGGGCTTAAGTAGCGCTTGGGAGTTGGGAGAGCGATGGATTATCGTTGAATTCCAGTTTTGACGCTGTTCTGCTTTTGAACTAGCCGCAGCAGATGGCATGGTAAACTAGCCGCAGCAGACATTCTACAATGTTGATACTTTCAGACTCTTCTATTTATGGTTTTGAACATTTTTTATTCCGACAGTAACATTTGAAGACCCTCTGGGTCTTTGAGTGATGCTATTATTCTCTTCATTTCATCCAAAACAATATAATAAATGAGAAATCTTTTAAAAAAAATCACAAGAATCATTTGAGTTGACATTCTCGTTGATACAGTACACAAGAGAACGTGAGATCAAGTATGTTTAAATTCTTAATATCCTTCCATTTTAGACGAAAAAAGATCTTGATAGTATGAACATTGTATAAAATTGTATGTTAAAAAAAATCATTAAAAGGGGCGAAACATTACTTTGTGTCCATCAATGATATTATAAAATAAAAATCAAAACTATACGATGTGGTGCGGTGATTGTCCATCCCATCTATTAACCATGAGATCAGGAATTTGATCCTTAATTAAAATCCATGTCAATAATATTTACATAGATGTTGACTTATTTTGCAACTACCATCAAATTCATTATACTATATATTAGTTGTTTTAAGTTATGTGACCCTTCTGTAATTTTTTCATAGTTGAGGGACTTGATGAAAAAATTTAGTTGGAGGACTATTTATGTATTTTACCCAAAAATATTTTTACGAAGTTTTAAACAATGCTAAAATAAAATAGTTAAACTCATTAAAATAAAAAATGATTTTTGAAGGATTTGATCTCGTATCACTTAAACTTTATTTTTGAATTTTCAAAGCAATTTTAATGAAAATATTGAAAACATTTTTTTATATTTTCACTCATTTTTGTTTTCATTTTCTGATTTTAAAACTAAAAGTGTTTTCTTCGATGATTTCTATTTTCAAAGAAAGTGAAAATGGTTTCTATTTTCTAGAACCAAACGGAACCTAAAATACTTCATTAGCATACATAATTTTACTCTAAAAACTAAAATATACTCTAACACGAAAATATAAACCTTAACACATTCTAATCATAAATTTTAATTCTAAATCTTAAAACTTAAACCCTAAACTAAATCCATAAACTTTAAATTGAACCCGTTTGTGAAAAATAAATTTTTAACATCAGTGCATGAAATATTTCCTAATGATATACATATACAAAATTTGTACAACACGTTAAGGTAATCAAAAGAAAAGTAAAAAGCCTGAAGCTGAAAGCTAAATAATTTATGGGATGTGACTCAGGGCTAGTGAAGTACAAGGACGAACACAAAATTTTATATTGGGGGCGAACTTATAAAATTTTAGGAGGGGTGAACCTATAAAATTTTAGGGGTGTGAAAATAGTTTAGGGTAACCTGATTGTGATTCCGAGCATAATGAAAATATTTATGAAAAAGATGGTTTGTCATATTGTGTTTTTTTTTAAATTATCTTCGCATGCTTTTTCCATTATTTTATTAGAGTGGACAATGTTATAAATATTAAAAATATTCAAAGCATGTGAAATTGGTGCTAAAATTACACTCCTTAGCAATGCATGGGCTTATTGGAAGATATCGTGGTAGAGTGGTCACTGTCCTCAGCTAGATACATGCATCAATTTTGGAGCTTAAGTAAAATTTTATGATTTTATGTTAAAAGTGAGATTTTTATATATTACAAATTTAAATATACGAAATTATAAATTTTAGGATGTAAATTTAAGTAATCAATAGAAATATACAAAATATCTAATATTCTCTTGGTCCATACTACTCCACTCTATTCATTTGGAGCTGAAGATGACATTTTTTCATTAAAAAAACTTATAAAATAACTTGATTGTGATTCAAAGAATCAAGCAAATATTTATGACAAAGATGGTTTGGTTTCTTGTGATTATTTTAAAATCTTTATGCATACTTTTCTATTGTTTTCTCTGAGTGGGGAATGTCATAAATCTTAAAAAATTGAAAGTTTATGAAATTGGTACTGTAACCCCGAGACTCGTTTACGCGTTATACCTAAATCTAGGAGGTCACATTTGGGTCTCAAGAGCGACCCACATTAAAAATTCTCATAGATAAAATAATTTTCTTCTGATACAATTAAAACCCATAAAGATTAAATTCACTTAAGATGTTATTTTAGAAAATCATTATACATAAAACAATAATTCAGAAAATAGATTACAAACTTATACTTAAAATAAGACACAACATACATGCCCACTAACTATACCAGTACCGTACTCTGCAAGCAACATTGAGGGAACTTCAAACACTAGTGTCGATCACTAAACCATGATCAAACTCTTTTAACCTGCGATGGTAAAAACAACGTGAGCTTCAGAAAGCTCAGTAATACAGAACTACCAGGAAATGCTTTAGGCAATATGTAGACATAAGAAGAGCGTAACAATGTCATGATGTTCTAGAAACAATAGACTCCAATTACGATTCAATATTCCAGTGAAGTGGTATATCAGAAGGTGACAGAGTTTTTCTTTATTAGATCACACGAGTATCAAACGATAAGCATATAGCCCGGAGATTCATAAGAGATATAGATTACAGAAGTTGAATCGAGGAGTTTAGTGTGTTTCATTAAGCGCAAATTAGAAGCATACTGAGAGTTTCAAACTTTGGTAAACTAATTCAGTAGGGTAGATTTCAGAAGGAGAAAAAAAGTTCTATTTTAATGACCTAACTACCTCCAACCGTACGCCAATATGCAATAACCCATAACTATATCTAGAAAGACTTACCCTAGGCCCATTGGGGGTAAGAGCTTACCTAAGGGGGTGCCTTAGGTCCAGAAAGACTTACCCTAGGCCCATTGGGAATAAAAGCTTACCTAAGGGGATGCCTTAGGTCCAGAAGGACTTACCAGCGCTGAGTCTACAGATCTTCAATTATATCCCAGATAGTATACCCTAAATAGAAAACAATTTTTATCAAAAAGGTAGTAATGTTAGAAAATAGGTATTATATATATATATATTTTTACCAGAAGATAGAAGCCAAGAATTGTGCTTACATTTAGGATAACAGAGTCATACATTTAAATCGGAGCATATAGTCTTGGTTTAAAACAGATAGATTATTCATGGACATATGGTACACATTAGATGTTCAATTTGTCACACATGAGTCCTTGCTAATTACAGAAAGGAGACACTGGATTATAGTCCATTCTAGACTAATTTCAGAAATCAAAAGTAATATTTGGCAGAAGCCGATAATTATCGGCTTCATCCAGGTATTCAGAAATTACTTTAAGATCATTCATAATTCCTAGTTTATCATGACTGTGCAGGCATTCAGATATGTCAGGATAGATTTTGGGAATTTGGGTAGACCATGATCATTCAAGATTCCGGATATATCAAGGGGTTATAGACAATTTGCTCAAAGAGCATTTTGGTCATTCTAACACTCATGGGTAATTTCGTAATTAAACCATGATGGAAAGTCATTAATTTACTGTGCCGAGGATTTGCTAACAGCTTGTCAGGCTTCTAAGTCCATTCTATTAAACACTTTATCCATGTGTTTTCCTTTCAAACATTCGAATAGGTACCCTCACACGCGTTCAAAATTTAGCTCTAGTTGCGTAGCATAGTTGAACATGTAATCGTGCAGTATTCTACCATTATTGTATCAATATTAAGAAAGACTGATTTACATAAGTTAGACTTCAAACCCACAGGGGCATTATAGTCATTTGCGATCTATAAAAAATTTTCAAAATTTTTAAGCTTTCACATATCTCAAGTCATGTGGGTATTTAATTATCTAAATGCTTGATGGTAGACCAGACGCCCTAACACCCTGACCCTTACAGTCCTTACAAACAACTCATTCATTTTAGAACTCGAGAGTATATCCATCATTTCAGCTAATTCAAAAATTTTAGTGTCTGAGGTTATTTCGGTCATTTCAATCATTTTTATTAATTCATTCCCTTACTGTCATTTAGATCAGTTCAGGAATACGAAAAACTTTCAATAAATTTATTTTCAAGTAATTATCCAAAGTTTGGGAATAATCCAAGCGTTTTGTTATAATACAATTTGCATCTTGATACCGAAGTCTTTCCTGATAGATTAAGGATTTCAAATGAAGTAGTTATTTTATTAGATCAAGAGTAATTTCCTTTGTTAGGGGTATTTTAGTTATTCTTACAACTTAGTGGTATTATTGTCATTTCTTAACGAAACGTTTCAGATCTCAAATCCTTTAACACTATTAATTGGATTGAGAGTTTAATTGTCTTATTAATCACTTACTAAACTCAAGATCCTTTCGATATATTAAACTTCTCTTTCGAATAGTTTGATCTTATCCAGATTACCATTCTTTTATTTCGAAGTCGAATTGACTTTAAGCATAGTTGAAAGTTCACTTAATCATAATCGTGCATACTTTAACCGAATACCAACATGTTTCATAAAAGCATGCAAGAAGGTGGAGTCAAAGTTCATTTAGAACTCAAGATGTCGAAAAACATAAAATATGAGTTTTCAAAAAATTTGACATTTCGTGTCAAAGTCAACGCTGACTTCAACAGTCAAAGTCAATGCTGATGTCATGTTGATGTTATCGGTCAAAGTCATCAATAAGAGGCAATTGAGTTGACTCAGATGAGTTGACTCGTACGAGTTGACTCAGTCAATGAGTTGGGTTAAACATGTCGGGTTTGGGTCAGGTCGGGTCAGGTCAAACCGGGTCTGGCTAGACTAGTTCAAGAGAGAACCGCTCATGGCGGCCGAAAATCATCGGCGGTGGCGGGTGAAGCTCACCGCGGCCCTACACGACCTAAAATTGCATGAAAATGAATTTTTTGACCAGATATCACAACCTACATTATCTAGTAACCGAAATCAAGCCAACAACATGAAAGAAAAAGACACAAAACTAACCAAAACTAACCAAATCGAAAGAAAACTGAGGGCTTCCATAAAGCTCCGACGAGGCTTCAATCGGCGACCGATCATCAAATTAACGGAGGGGTTTTGATCGGCTTGGGATTGAGAGTTTAAAACCGATGACCGTGTTCGACACGGACGACAAAGGTGCCCGAAAACAACAAAAATAATTGACGCGTTGTAAACCTTCGCCTAACCTGCAAGCAGCTTCTGACGATGAACGACGCTGCATCACTGCGAGTAGAAGACGAGGATGAACTAAAGGGTGTGATGGTAGGCTCGATGGTAGCAACGGTGCGGCGATAGGGGAGATCGCCGACTAAAACAGAAGGCTGCTAAGGAGAATTTGGGAATTCTGAAAATTGGGTTATTTTTAAACTTTGGGGGGGGGGGGTAATGAATCGTCATGGGAGTAACTGAGTATTTTTAATTATCTTAATTTTTATCCCGAAAAAATTTGGCTCAAATAAAATTCATAATTGTAATACTCGAATTTAGACTGGGCTTATTATACAATAAATAAATAATATAAATTTAATATTACAAAAAACCCAAATAAAATAAAGTTCACAATCCATGTATATAGAAAATATTCAAAGCCCAAAATTACAAGTATGCAAAGCCTGTTTTCCTAATCCATTTACAATAAAATTCCTGGCCCAAACACAGGTTACCAGATAAAAAGGCCCAAAGAAACACAGTTTAATCGACTCAAAATGATTCAAAATAATCACGTTTGGGGTTTTGTATTTGTGTTAAATTATTGTTCTAATTAAATCATATTTTAATCATTTAACCAGTGTGGAGTGGTGACTAGGCGAAAATAATACACGTGAGATAAAAAATAGGAAAAAATTCCACATCACTGTCGTCGTTATTTTTAAACGGTTAGAGTACTAAAATAAAATCGTAACGTAACGTTAGGTACCATTTTGTCAAAAAAATAGTTGGGATACTAAAACGATATCTCGGCAATACCTGGGGTACTATTTGGGTAGTTTTCCGTACTATGGAGACCGTCTAGTCCAAATATTAAAAATCAAGTTCTATCATTTAAGGCATGGCTATGTCGTTTAAGTCACTTGCACCTTTTAATTTTTGCTCTTCCTCATCACTGCTCGATAGAATTAGCCAAAAAGGCTACTAAGGCTTACAATTATATTCTGAACGTGGATGAGGTTCATTTTAAGAGATCTGAGTTCAATTTTTTTTTTGTAAAGTGTGTGCGGGTTGTCAAAGAGTTAATAATATATATGAATAGATACTGCTTTGTAATCACTTTAAAACTATTAAAAAAATTATATTATGCATGCGGCATATATTAGAAGAAATGTAATTTCGTAAACACTCTTTCCACGTGTTTTGCATAGTTCTACCATGGATTTGCTTCCCTTGTCCTCCATCCTCGTCGTGTTCATTTTTATGGTGTTTAAAATCTAAACTTCTAATTTTAAAATCTCAAATTTTAAACACTAACTTTTAATTTTTTAGTTCTTTTTTCTCCAATGGAGTAAACACTAACTCACATTTTATATCTAGTATAAATATAGTAATCAAAAGAAAAGTAAAAGCCTGAACCTGAAAGCTATATTATTTCTGGAATATATGGGCCATGGCTATTGACTAGAGAAGCAGGTGAGGTTTGGATATATTTCAGCAAACAGATGGCATAATTAAGGTGACCTGATTGTGATTCAAGGAAAATTATTAGATGAATCCGGCTCGTCACATTATTCGTAATCTCGACCAATAAGATTCATTTATCTCATTTTTTTAAGGTGAATCTTCATCTCTTTTTTACATGAATAATTATGTAAAAATTAAAATGAGATGAATTGATCTTATTAGTTAGGATCACGGATAACATGGTGAACCGAGTCCATCTAATAATTTATCGTGATTCAGAGCATAATGCAAAAATCTTTTTGAAAAAGATGGTTTTGGCATATTCTGATTATTTAATTCTTTTATTGTAGTGGGAAATGACATAAATGCTAAAAAAATTCGAAGCATGTGAAATTGCTGCTAAAATTTCTGCACCAATTGCTGCTGAATGCATGCTTCAATCGATTCATTTGGAGCTGAAGATGTGTAGAAATTAGTTTGATTAACAGTTAAGTAGTTGGGAGTTAGCTTTGAATTGGTTCCAAATTAGATAATAAATAGATATATACATCTGTAACTTAATGTTGATGAAAAATGAATATTAATTGTTTTATTTCTATGATTTTTCTAACGAGGTGACATTATATATATATAGATTTATATCCAATACACAAATGCCTTAATTTTAGGGTTTAGGGACCTATTTAAGGGTGTAGGTTTTAGGTGTAGGGGTTTAAAATTTAGGGGCAATGGTTAGAATTTAGGGGTTAGGGTTAGAATTTAGGGTTTAGAGATTAAGGTTTAGATTTTAATATAATATGTTAAGAATTTAAGTTTTAACATATAAACTCTAAATTCTAATCTTAAAATCTAAATTCTATTCACAATCCCCAAATTCTAAACTACTAAACCTAAACCCTAAATTGAGTCCCTAAACCCTAAAATTAAAGTGTTTGTGAAAATTTTTAGTTTTCACCGCCAGTGTATCAAATAATTATCCATAAATTTGGTATAGGTTCTCCATGCTTTTGCCCTGGCTAATCAAGATTGACTCGCACTGCACACTTGACTTTAGTGGGTAGGTCTTTCTACAGAAATATTTTATGTACATAAAACCTCGAACTCAACAAGTACTTAAACGATACCAAATTATTTATCACTCTTCAATTAAATATAGATGCAAACTAAATTATGGTAACCCATCCCTGGCATCCAGACTTCCTTGACGTGAATATTCGAAAACGTTCACAAGTGTCCAACAACACGAGAAATTATTACATGGTCCCGGCTCACCACGTCATCCATGGTCCTATCCAATAAGATTCATTCATTTAATGACATGTAGGAAAGAGGTGAAGATTCAATTTAAGAAAAAAATGAGATAGAAAAATGACATGGTGAGCCAAGCCCATCTAATAAATTTTCCCAACAACAGGCATTGGCAACACGTCCGGACAAATAATGCCTGCATAAATTCAGAAGAACCGCAATTGCACAACACCTGTTCCACTAGTCTTGCATTGTTCTACCATGGTTAACCAGTTCAAGTTACTCCCATTGTCCTTCACCTTCCTTGTCTTCATTTTCATGGTGTTTAAGCTACGGATGAGATCCAAAACAAAGGACTCTCCCAAAAATCTACCTCCTGCACCACCGAAACTACCTCTTATAGGCCACCTGCACCATTTACTTTTCTCTCTTCCCCATCATCGGTTGGCGGAATTAGCCAAAAGTCATGGTCCTGTGATGCGCCTTCAACTTGGTGAATTATCACACGTCGTTGTTTCATCTCCGGAGGCTGCTAAACAAGTGTTGAAAACACATGATATCAATTTTGCAAACAGGGCCTCTCTCCTCTTTGCAGAAATCATATGGTATAATTATTCAGATATGGTTTTTGCACCATATGGAGACTATTGGAGGCAGCTCCGGAAAGTTTGCATATTGGAGCTGTTTACTGTGAAACGTGTGCAATCATTCCGATCAATCAGAGAAGAGCTGGTATCAAGTTTGGTTCGTTCCATCTTTTCGAATACAGGATTGGAAATCAACATCGGAGAGATGTTATGCAACTTATCATACACCATCATTTTAAGGTCTGCTTTCGGCAGAAGGTGCCAGCAACATGAGACTTTCCTTTCAATTGTGAGGAAAGTTCTGGCAGCAGTGCATGGTTTTAGTATTGCTGATTTGTTTCCTTCTGTCAAATTTCTTCCCCTGCTCAGTGGGATGAGAGCCAAACTTGAGAGGATTCACCATGAATTAGACGGAATGCTTGAAAGTATCATTGAAGAACATAGAGTTAGCATTAGCAATGCAAATCCGAAGAACGGCGATGATGTAACGGAGGATCTAGTTGATGTTCTTTTGAATCTTCAGGGTCATGGAGGCCTTGAATTTCCCTTAACAACTGACAACATCAAAGCTGTTATCCTGGTTAGTAGTCTGATCTCTCATGTGAAAGACAATGCTTTCTTTAGTTGCTTGAAACTTGTAACTAAGTAGAACTGCTTTTCAGGATATGCTCATGGGTGGAACTGAGACATCTTCAACTACAGCAGAATGGGCAATGTCGGAAATAATGAAAAGTCCTCGAGTCCTGGAAAAGGCACAAGCTGAGGTGAGGAGAGTGTATGACAGAATCGGGGATGTCAATGAATCAAACCTTCATGAATTGAAGTACTTGAAGTTAGTAATCAAGGAAACATTAAGATTACACCCTCCTGTATCATTGCTTGTTCCAAGAGAAAATACTCAGAGATGTGAGATAAATGGGTATGAGATACCAGCTAGGACCAAAGTGATTGTTAACGTATGGGCAATCGGAAGAGATTCCAACTACTGGAACGAAGCCGAGAGGTTCAATCCCGAAAGATTCATCGATAGTTCAGTCGACTATAAAGGAGCTAACTTCGAGTTTATTCCATTTAGTGCTGGAAGGAGGATGTGTCCTGGCATCTCATATGGAATGGCTGTTGTTGAGCTTGCCCTTGCACAATTACTCTACCATTTTGATTGGAAAGTCCCAAATGGAATGAAAACTGAGGATTTGGACATGACCGAGGCCTTTGGTATTACGGTTGGAAGAAAAAGACCACTGCACCTGATTCCCACTCCTTACTACCCAGCACCATGTGTTCAGTAGGTTATTTGCTGTAATACCATTGAGAAGTTTGTCCAATCATGTTTCACATGGCAGCTATTGCTTCCTATTATTAATATTTGGTGAATGTGAAAGATATATATGCAACTTTATTCCCTGTAAGGATTGCAACAGATTAGTTTTTCCACCAACACTTTTTACACTGGTCTTGCATAGTTCTTCCATGGATAACCAATTCAAGTTGATTCCATTGTCATTCACCTTGTGTTATTCACCTTGTGTTATTTTCATGGAAACTACCTCTTATAGGCCACTTGCACCTTTAACTTTTCTCTCTTCCCCGCCACTGCTCGACGGAACTAGCCGAAAGGCATGGTTCCGTGATGCACCTACAACTTGGTAAATTATTACAGTGCTGTTTCTTCTCCAGAGGCTGCTAAAGAAGCGATGAAAACACATGTTATCAATTTTGCTACCAAGCCCTATCTCCTTCCTGCAGAAATCACAACTTCAAAAACCATGTACGTTGGAGCTGCTTAATTAGTATGGAAGCATACAATCATCCCAATCAATCAGAGTTTAAAGGTTAAGTAATTTACATTTATGGTTAATCTCCAGTGAGACTGGACTTGGATATGTATATAAATCTAAAGGCTTAACAGTCAAATAAGTGTCTAAACTATACAATTTTTTCTCTAGATAGGTGCATGAACTATATTTTAGGCCAAATAGGTGCCTAACGTTTCATTCCCGGACCCATTTAAGGTTTTTCCATCAACGACTGTTAAAAAAATTTCGTCATCCAACCAGAACATGACACGTGCCTATTTTTTATATTTTTAATTTTTGAATTTATTTAAAAATTCTAAAGTTTTAATTTCTTTCAATCAAACCCCAAATCATATCTCTCTCATCGTTCGGCGTCCCCACACGTCGGTAGTTTTACCGTTCAACGCCCAAGTGTTTGGTACCTCACCGCTCGACATTCCCCACCCTCTAGTCGTCGATCGGAACCCAATTGGTATTTTTTCTTCATTGTTGGGTGTTCGTCGACGGTACAATCAGTGGTTCATTCGTCGATTTTTGACGATGATATGATGGGGTTTTCAGTAGAGGGGTCCGATGAAGATAAGGGTGGTCGGTGGTTATTGAATCGATGGTCAGAATGGAGGAATTTAAGAATTTAAGGTTAGAGTTTGGGTTTTTTAGAGAAATTGAAAATTGTTGAGTTAATTATCATATTTTATTTTATTTATTTATTCATTTCAGATATTGCTTTTGCACCATATGAAGCCTACTGGAGGCAGCTTCGGAGAGTTTGCACGTTGGAGCTGTTAAGTACGAACCGTGTACATTCGTTCGATCGTTCATAGAAGAGCAGGTTTCAAGTTCTATTAGATCCATCTGTTCACAAGATTAGTTACCTCAAATTCGAAGTCCTCTTATAATATAATATTTATCGGATAAATTATTTTATTATTTTCAAAAGAAACGATAAACATGTAAAAAAATTATAACGGAACCGAACTGTTAATAAAAATTAATCATTTTTTAACGGTTAAATTACGATTCAATAATCGCTATAACAAAGATGATACAACAGAATATCTAGTTGATGTTTTTTTGGATCTTCAGATTCAAACCCCGAGAATGCTTGAAAAGTACAATCTGAGGTGAGGCGAGCCTATGATAAAGCAGGGTTTATTTACTTTTAGGTCCTTAGTTTTTAAACTATGTAAATTAAATATTAATCCCCTACCTTTTGGGTTAATTTACTTTGTAGGTCCTATTAGTTTGAAACTAGACTAAGTAAGCCTTGTTCCCATTTTTCAGTTTAAATGCCTTTAAGTTTCAATCATCAGTTATTTCCACTCATTTACTCTATAAAAAGTATATGAAAATGCCACATAAATATTTAATGGTAAAAATAGACGGAAATTTTAATGAGGGAACATCTTGCTCCTATTTGAAATGTACAAGGATCTATTTGTATATTCTTTAAGTAGAGCGACCAAAACGCAATTCGAGATATAGTATATACATATTAGATCACTATTCATGTCATAGCACGCACAATGTGAGTGGAAGAAAATATTTCATGTAAAGATATATAGTTTATAAAAATTTTATTCAACAAATAATCATAGGTAATGATTTGTATACAAATTATTATTAATTTTGTGTACAATTCATATATTAAATGTTGGATTTATATTCTATCCATTGGCGGTGGAAAAGCATCTTAATTTTAGGGTTTGGATATTCAATTCAGGGTTTAGAGTCTATGAGTTTAGGTTTAGGGATTTAAAATTTAAGAATAATGGTTAGAATTTAGGGTTTAGAGTTTAAGTTTTAGGATAATATGACATGGATGAAGCAGGTCAGCTTTGTATGTCTTTTAGGAAAGAGATGACATATTAAAGCAACCTGATTGTGATTCAAAGCATCATGACCATCTTTATGGAAAAGATGGTTTGGCTTCTTTTGTGCATACATCTCTATTCTTTTGTTAGAGTGGCCCATGCCATAAATGCTAAAAGAATCCAAAGCTTACGAATTGGTGCTTAAATTAGACAGCAAAGAAAGTAGGCATATATCAGTAGCAGAAGTGCAGACATTGTTTCACAAGTGGCTATAACTTATTTGTCTTCATTCAATCTTCGGCATCGTTAATTTCATCAAACACTTGTTCCACTAGTCTTGCACGGTTCTACCATGGATAGCCAATGCATGTTGCTCCCATTCTCCTTCACCTTCCTTGTCTTCATTTTCATGGTCTTTAATCTACGGATGAGATCCAAAATCAAGGACTCCCCTGTAAGCCTACCCCCTGCACCATGGAAACTACCTCTTATCGGCCACTTGCACCTTTTACTTTTCTAGCTTCCCCATCGGCGCTTGACGGAATTAGCTGAAAGCCATGGTCCCGTGATGCGCCTTCAACTTGGTGAATTACCATACGTTGTTGTTTCTTCTCCGGAGGAGGCGAAACAAGTGTTGAAAACACATGATATCAATTTCACTAACAGACCTTTCCGCCTTGTTGCGGAAATCATATGGTATAATTTCTCAGATATCGCATTTGCACCCTATGGAGGGTACTGGAGGCAGCTTCGGAAAGTTTGCACATTGGAGCTGTTGAGTACGAAACGTGTACAATCGTTTCGTTCGATCAGAGAAGAGCAGGTATCAAGTTTCATTAGGTCCATCTCTCCAATACGGGATTGGAAATCAACCTTGGAGACATGTTATGCAACTTATCATACAGTATCAGTTTAAGGTCCGCTTTCACCGGAAGATGCAAGCAACACGAAGCTTTCATTCCGATTGTGAGGAAAGTTCTGGAAGCTTTAGATGGTTTTAGCATTGCTGATCTGTATCCTTCCATCAAATTTCTTCCTGTGATCACTGGGATGAGAGCCAAACTCGAGAGGCTTCACCGTGATTTAGACACGATGCTTGAAAGCATCGTTGAAGAACACAGAGCTAACAATGCGAATCCGAAGAAAAGCGAAGATGTAACGTATGATCTAGTCGATGTTCTTTTGAATCTTCAGGATCATGGGGGACTTGAAATTCCATTAACAAATGACAACATCAAAGCTGTTATCCTGGTTAGTAGTTTGACATCTCATATCTTGCATGTTTGGAAGTTGCACTTGTACAAAGATGTTTTGTAGTTTAACCAAGCATAGCTGCGTTTCAGGACATGCTCGTAGCTGGAACCGAGACATCTTCAACTACAGCAGAATGGGCAATGTCGGAAATGATGAAAAATCCTAGAATCCTGGGAAAAGCACAGGCGGAGGTGAGGCGAGTCTACGATAGAACAGGGGACGTCAATGAATCAGAGCTTCATGAATTGAAGTACCTGAAGTTAGTTATGAAGGAAACTCTAAGATTACACCCTCCTTTACCTTTGCTACTACCAAGAGAAAATAGTGAGAGATGTGAAATGAATGGATATGAAATACCAGCCAAGACCAAAGTGATTGTTAATGCATGGGCAATCGGAAGAGAATCCAACTACTGGAACGAAGCCGAGAGGTTTAATCCGGAGAGATTCATCGATAGTTCGGTCGATTATAGAGGTGCTAACTTTGAATATGTTCCGTTTGGTGCTGGAAGGAGGATGTGTCCTGGCATGTCATATGCTATGGCAGTTGTTCAACATAAACTCCTCATTTATTGCTCTCATACCAAAAACAGATTGCCCGGGAGATATTTTTGAGTATAGACCAATTAGTTTGGTGAACTTGATCTATAAAATATTTGCTAAGGTGCTGGTTCGAAGACTTATTCAAGTAATGGATAACTTGGTTAGCGAAACCCAATGTGCTTTCTTAAAGGGTAGGCAAATTTTTGATGGCGTGTTAATTGCGAATGAAGTAATCCATTCAATGCAGCATGAAGGGAAGAATAAAGGGGGAGTTGTGCTAAAATTGAATTTCTCAAAAGCTTACGATTGCGTACGTTGGGATTTCTTGATGATGATTTTGGCAAGAATGGGGTTTGGCCGAAGATGGAGGCAGTGGATTCTAGAGTGTATCTCAACAGCAAAAATCTCAGTTCTCCTCAATGGATCCCCAACAAAGGAATTCAAAATGATGAAAGGACTTAGGCAGGGTGATCCTCTATCGCCCTTCCTGTTTATTTTGGTTACGGAAGCTTTGCACTTGGTGCTTGAAAAGGGAGCTGAAATAGGAGCCATCGAAGGCATTCAGAACATTGTTCCGGGATTATCTATATCACATCTTCAATTTGCAGACTACACAATCTTATTTTTTAGAGCTGGAGAACAAATCATGGAAAGCATCAAGCGTATTCTGCGGTGCTTTGAAGTCTGCTCGGGCTTAAGCATAAATTTCAAGAAATCTTGTTTAATCGGCATCAATGTGGAGCGGGAAATGCTGGAGATTATGGCACATATATGTAGCTGTCAAATTGGGTCCTGCCTATTAAGTATTTAGGCATTCCTTTGGGAGCTGATCCGAGACTTATCAGTACTTGGGATCCGGTTATTGACAGGTTTTCAATGAAGCTAGCAGGATGGAAAAGTGGATCACTCTCTTTTGCAGGAAGGATTGTTCTCATCAATTCGGTCCTATCGGCCCTTCCTATTTATTACATGTCATTGTTTGAAGTTCCAAAAACAGTGATAAGGAAGATAGACAAAATTCGCAGGAATTTTCTATGGGGAAGTTGGAATGGATCGAAGAAAATGGCTCGTGTGAATTGGGGGAAAATTTGTCGACCAAAGAAGTTGGGAGGCGCTGGGGTCGTCAATCTTGAAATGAAAAATAAAGCCCTATTGGCAAAATGGGGTTGGAGATATGTAACAGAGAAGGAAGCTTTGTGGAATAAAGTAGTGAGTGCAAAATATGGGGCGGTGGACCAAAAGTGGATTAGCAACTTATATAGACCAACGAATACATCGATAGTCTGGAAAGGTATTGTGAGAAATTTGTACCAAGGGGAAGTGGTAAAATGGATGGATCAAAATTCCTTTCGCAGGAAACTAGGGAATGGCAGATCTATTTTATTTTGGGAAGATTGCTGGTGTGGTGAATCATCATTTCGATCTGCTTATCCGAGGCTATATCGACTGTGCTTGAAAAAAGGTGAATCGGTTGCGTCGATAGTGGGAGAAGATACAAATTTGAATATCAATTGGAATCAAATGTTCAGCAGGCCGCTACTTGAAAGGGAAATTAAAGTGCTAGAAAAACTGAAGCTGGAGCTTGGTGTTGTCTCAATCAACCATTCCATCCAAGATAGGAAAATTTGGCTACATGATAAAACTGGTACTTTTTCAGTTAAAAGACTTACTGACCTTCTAGCTACTACTCAAATTGCAACTCCGGAGTTTGACTTTGACAAAATATGGAAATTGAAAGTTCCTCCGAAGGTGAAGACATTCTTGTGGATGTTAAAAATAAACAGGTTGCCAACGGCGAATTTTCTAATCAACAAAGGAGTCCACATAGAGAATTTGATAAAGGAATGTCCCTGGTGCAATCTGGGAATGGAAAACACCAACCATCTATTTTTTGAATGCAGGTTTGCGGTATGTTTCTGGTCAAAATTTTGCAATTGGTGGTCCATTACTTGGCACAACGTGGGGAATGTAGATGAGTTTCTGGTTTTTTGCTTTAGAATGCATTGTTCGAAAACAGTGAGATCATTCTGGCTTATAGCTGTAGCTGCTGCGATTTGGAGCATGTGGTTAGCACGAAATGATAAAGTATTCAACGACAAAGCCATAGTGATTAAGGATCTACTGTTCTTTTCTAAAATGCGAGCTTTCATTTGGATAAGGGCTGTTAATGAAAGTATGCTGTCTAGTGAAGGGAATTGGTGGTCGAATCCTATAGCATGTATTCTGAACTGTAACAGCCAAAAAGAAGTTGGAAATTGGTGTCCTCCTCCGAAGGATTCTGTGAAATTTAGTGTCGATGGTCCTTTTAGAGATGGTTCAGCTGGATGTGGAGGGGTTCTTCGAAATGCAAAAAGGGATGTGCAAGCATTATTTTCCGGACCAGTTCCATGTTTTAGCTCGGATTTTGCTGAATTATTGGCTATAAATACAGCGTTGAGGGTATTCCTGGAAGCGGGTCTGAAAGGTAAGCCTTTTCTACTGGTGGAATCCGACTCACAGGTGGTTTTAAATTGGATTGCAAATCCATTATTGAGGCTGTGGCGATGGTGGAATGTACTAGATGAAATTGACGAGATGATGCGGGAAATATCAAGGGTGAAATTATTGTATGTTCCGAGAAATCAAAATAATTTGGCTGATCACTTAGCCATAGAAGGGATGACTAGAACAGAGCTATTTAAAGCATGGTGGTGATTTATGGTGAGGACTTACGTATGTTGTATTAGAATTGTGTTGGAACTGTATTTGACTGATATGTGTATTACAGGATGGTTTTGAAGTTGTATCCGTTACCAAATTGTGTTGTACTATTTTCCTCCGTTTAGACTTTAGAGAGGTTTTTAACGATGCACCGACTTTTAGTTTAAATAAAATTAATAAATTGTTTTGCTGAGAAAAAAAAATAAAGACCACTTCGCAATAAGTTTAGCTACATTAGTAACAACCCAACAGATTAACATGTATAGGATTTTACAGTAGAGAATAGATGCTCTTACCAGTGATTTTACAAGCTTCAAATTCACAGAAAGACAATGCTGGCTCTGAGATCGTAAACACCAAACCCTATGACTAAAAAACACGACCAGAACAGTGCAAAAGTTCCAATTTTCGCTGCAGAAATAAAGCTAATGGAGAAATTGTACTTTGCAATGGAGAAATGCACGAGGGAAATCAATTTTTTAGCAACTCTTCATAGAAATTAGATAGTAAATAACAAATGAGAATTTGTTTAACTTTGAGGTTGTTGAAACCAAGATCCAAATATTTGAGCATCGTCAATTTTTCGGCAGATTTTAGTAACTGTAAAACCACATCCCTAGCGGCAAATTTCAAGAGCTTTTGAACTTCCGGTGTTGGCTTGCTTGCTGGTGCGACCGAGCGGCCTGAGGGACGATCGACGACGAAGAGAACAGCGAGGATCGACGGCGATGAGCAGCACCGCGAGGAGGAGCACAGAGATATAACGAGATCTATTGCGGTATTTATAAAATTAAACGCTGTTAAAACGAAACATATCGCGGCGTTTATAAAATTAAACGCCACTAAAACGACGTTTATCCTAAAAACACCGTAAAATTTATCATTTTGTGGTGATTTTACTGCAAACGTTATGATAATTAAAATATTAACGGCGTTTAGTTTAAAAAGGTCACAAAATACGACGCTATATACTAAACCTGGTGTAGTGAAGCAGGTGAGTTTTGGATGTATTTTAGCCAAGGATAATTCCTTTGTGCATATTTGTTTGTTGTTTTGTTGGAGTGGGCAGGGGAGTATCTAGGGGTGGCCTACGTATACCATGGCCCAACCCATGCCGTAAAAAAATAATTTTTACCTAATTTCAAAAATTAAAACTTTTAAAGTTAGGTATTTTTATTATTCTTTTTTAATTTTTATGGTTTTTAAATTAAAATATTTTGGTTTTATTGTTTTCAATGTCAAGTTTGACAGTTAGAATATTTTTTATCCTTCTATTTTTATTAGGGCTGTAAATGACCAGAACATTCGAAGAACTATTTTGTATAACGTTTGTTTATTAAGTTAAATAAATGAATTTGAATAAATTTTTTATGTTCGTTTAATAAACAAGCGAATATGAACAAAAGTGTGTTTGATTTGTTTATGTTTATGAACAAGCTCATTCATTTATTTTTTTATGAAAATATTAAAATAATATCTCTCAATTTTTATATTTAAATTTTAACTCATTAATCTAAAAAATATATAGTATTATATTTGGAATCACTATTAATAATTTGACAAAAACAAATTATGAACAATGTGCTCTAACGCATCGTTTGGTATATCAAACGTGAAAGGAAAGGAGAGTTGTATATTTAAGTCTAAAATACATTTGTAAGTTAAATTTGATGAAAATGAAGATGAATTTCTTTTATTTATTTGTTCTTTCATGAATTTAAAAATGTCATTTTTAAAATATATTTTAGAAATCTAAGTAAAATATATAAAAACAAACTAAATTATGGTAACCATGAACAAGAATTTTCTACCTTTTTTCGGTGGACAAAAATCTTCTATTCCTTTTCGGTGTTCCTTTCTATGTCTCAACATTAAAAAATTAAATTCTAACCCTAACACTAAATTCTAAATCTTAAATCATAAATCTTAAAGCCTAAAAATACATCATACCCTTAATTCTCTAAATCCTAACCATAAACCATAACCTTAATCCTAAACCCTAAACCTAGTTTTTTAGTGTGGGGCATGCATAGGGGCACCGAAAAGGGGCAGGAGATTTCTATTCCTTTTCGGTGCCCCTTTCTACATCCAACACTAAAAAATTAAATTCTAAACATTAACCCTAAATTCTAAATCTTGAATTCTAAATCCTAAAGTCTAAAAAATACGTACTCCTAATTCTCTTAACACTAATCATAAATCATAATTTTAAATTTTAACCCTAAACTCTAAACCTAATTTTTTAGTAGAAAGACATAAAAGATACGAAAAGGGTAAGAGAATTTCTATTCATTTACGGCCTGCCAAACGCTATGACATGAATAGCAACATATCCATACGATTAATGCTTGCATAAATTCAGAAGAAATTCGATTGCACAACACCTTTTCCACTAGTCTTGCATAGTTCTACCATGGATAGCCATTTCAAGTTGCTCCCATTGTCCTTCACCTTCCTTGTCTTCGTTTTCATGGTGTTTAAGCTATGGACGAGATCCAAAACAAAGGATTCCCCCAAAAATCTACCTCCTGCACCATGGAAACTACCTCTTATAGGCCACTTGCACCATACTTTTCTGTCTTCTCTACCAGCGCTTGGCGAAATTAGCCAAAATGCATGGTCCTGTGATGCACCTTCAACTTGATGAATTATCACACGTTGTTGTTTCTTCGCCGGAGGTTGCGAAAGAAGTGATGAAAACACATGCTATGAATTTCGCTAACAGGCCCTTCCTCCTTGTTGCAGAAATCATATGGTATAATATTTCAGATATTGCTTTTGCACCATATGGAGACTCCTGGAGGCAGCTTCGGAAAGTTTGCACATTTGAGCTATTAAGTACAAAACGTGTGCAGTCATTCCGATCAATCAGAGAAGAACAGGCATCAAGTTTGGTTAGCTCCATCTTTTCGAAAACGGGATCGGAAATCAACATTGGAGAAATGTTATGCAACTTATCATACAACATCACTTTAAGGTCTGCTTTCGACACAATGTGCAAGCAACATAAAACTTTCAATTCAACTGTGAGGAAAGTTCTGAAAGCGTTTCATGGTTTTAGCATTGCTGATTTGTTTCCTTCTGCCAAATTGCTCCCCCTGATCGGTGGGATGAGAACCAAACTTGAGAGGTTTCACCATGAGTTAGACGAGATGCTTGAAAGCATCATCGAAGAACACAGAGTTAGCAATGCAAATCCGAAGGACGGTGACAATGTAACAGAGGATCTAGTTGATGTTCTTTTGAAGCTTCAGAATCATGGAGGCCTTGAATTTCCCTTAACAACTGATAAAATCAGAGCTGTTATCCTGGTTAGTAGTTTGTTCTCTCATATTTTGCAAGTACTGATAAATTTAAAATGCTCAGATCAAATAAACTTGATATCGTAGGGAAGGAAGTGTTTATATATGAAAGACAATGCTTTCTTTAGTTGCTTGAAAGTTGTAACTTGTTGATTCGGTGGGCTATGGCTTGAATGTCAAAGCCGTTAATGCACCGAAAGCTGACATGTGCAACTACATTGAAGAAAAAAAACGGGAAGCGTTAAAAATGTGTCATGGAGAAATTAATCTTTAGTCCCTAGGCTTTAGGTTATAAATTTAGTCTTTGGAGCTCAACTATAAATAGGCCTAACCTTTGCCACTTGAAATCATCCCAACATTCATACTATCTTTCTCATTTGTTTCTCTTCTCCCATTTGTAATATTTGAGAGTTCTTAAGAATTTCATTTGTTTGTACATTTTGGTATTAGTGAAGTTATCATCCAGTGGTGGTGTTCGAGGAGTAGACGACATTTCGTCGAACTTCATAAATTCGATGTGTTCTCTCTATTATTTATTTTGCTTGTTTATTATCGGAATTTTCAATTGGGTCTCAATATTCAATAATTGACGCGTTTATCTGCTGTGCAAATCTTGGTAGTTTTAATCTTGACATTTCACCTCAGATTTAAAACTACGTTCGTGTGGAAAATAACCTTATTTGCCCAACATAAGCAGTAGAGTTGCTTTTCAGGATATGCTCATTGGTGGAACTCAGACATCTTCAACTACAGTAGAATGGGTAATGTCCGAAATGATGAAAAGACCTAGAGTCCTGGAAAAGGCACAAGCCGAAGTGAGGCGAGTCAACGATAGAACAGGGGACGTCAATGAATCAGAACTCATGAATTGAAGTGCTTGTAGTTATCAAGGAAACTCTAAGATTACAGACTTCTTTACCTTTGCTACTTCCAAGAGAAAATAATGAGAGATGTGAGGTTAATGGATATGAAATACCAGCCAAGACCAGAGTGATTGTCAATGCATGGGCGATCGGAAGAGATTCCAGATACTGGAATGAAGCCGAGAGGTTTAATCCAGAGAGATTCACCGATAGTTCAGTCGACTATAAAGGGGCTAACTTTGAATATATTCCGTTTGGTGCTGGAAGGCGGATGTGTCCTGGCATGCCATATGGTATGGCTGTTGTTGAGCTTGCCCTTGCACAATTACTGTACCGTTTTGATTAGAAACTCCCTGATGCAATGAGAAATGAGGATTTGGACATGAGTGAGGCCTTTGGTATTACAGTTGGAAGAAAAAGAGATTGCACCTGATTCTCACTCCTTACAGTTGTGGCCAATAGTTTCCGGTCCGAAGGTTCTGATGTATGAGCTAAATTTTAAAATGGTTGTCCTTGTACGCAGATTATTACTTGTTCAATGCTTCACTTTGAAAGTTCTTGCTCGAAAATGAGTTTTATTGAGTGAAAAACCCCAAGTCTTGTATTACAACAATTATCATTTATACAGGCAGGCAACTAAGGCTTAGGCTTCTTTGCCATTGCTGTGGCAAACGGCCGTTGGGGAACAAACACCCGTTGAGGACCAAACCAATAATAATTTGACGAGAAAATGAAGGATAAACAGACGTTGAGGACCCTGGCAACAACTAAAAACGGGACCTTAGTGTAGCTCAGGTTAGTTAACAACTCAACTGTTGTAAGTTACTCTCAACAGACACTATGAGGACGTGCTACTCATTGTTTAATACCACCACTAACTTCTTGTTATACCAAAGATATAGATGAACGATAATGGCGAAACTGTTGAAATATATAGATTGTATATTAGTCCAGGGAGATGATTTATTATCATCAAAGGAATTCATCTCATAAGACATGTCTCACGTGAAGGATTGTGACCTTTTAAAGAGACATCTCATCATAGGGATGCATAATGTTTTTAGGTGACAACGCAGTACTATTTGTTTATATTTTTTTTATCCTTTTGATAATACATACATTGACCTTACAGACAAAGATATTTAAACTCAAATGTCTTAAGATAAACATCAACATCTTTTTTACTAGGACTACTCGTTAGGTTCAAGTAACAAATTTTAGTTGTTTTAATTAATAATCATACAAAATTATGAAAAGAATAAAAAAACTTTTCAATCTTTTTCCCAATCGAGTAAGCACTAACTCACATTATATATAGGAATCAAAAGAAAAGTAAAAGCCTGAAGCTGAAATCTAAATAATTTCTGGAATATGTGTCATGACTAGTGAAGCAGGTGAGGTTTGGATGTAATTTAGCAAATAAATGGCATAATTAAGGTAATTTGATTGTGATCCTTAGCATCATGCAAATAGTTATGAAAAAGATGGTTCGGCATATTCTGATTTATTTTAGGGTAAACTACACCAGTAGTCACGCAACTATTATAGTTTTCCTATTTTAGTCACCAAACTATTTTATTTTGCAAAATTGTACTAACGTTACATATATTTTCTATTTTAGTTACTGACCGTTAAGTTTCTGCTAAATTTTAACAGAGATAATGACGTCGCCTAGGATAATAACAATTTTAGTCCTCAAAACATATGCATTCTATCAATTAAGTCCTAATTCGAAATAACTCAACAAATTTTTCGTTCAAACCCCAAATTTCCCATTCTCTTTCTCTTTCTTCTTCCACTAAAAGAGACAATTTCTTTTCAGGTGTGCTTATGTTAAATTCCATTTGAACTGATTGCAAATCGAGACATAATCCAAAGCATTAAGTTATACTAAAAACCCATAGTAAGACCTTAAAAGAGCAACAATTTTTTATCTTAATAACTTACAGCATTGTTTACAAATACCTTTTTATCTTGATTCTCTTCGAGTTCAACATCCTTTTCCTCTAACCAAACAAAAGGAGGAACAAATATTTTAAGGTTAAGAGGCCTCTTTCCCTTGTTCTGAATCAGAAGTAATAGATTGGAAGAATCTGGAACAAATATTTCGAGTTGGTTTACTGGTGCAATCAGATCTATTTTGCGAAGCATCCTCCAATATTGTTGGTTTTGCTCAACACTCCTACTTCAATAATAAAGCGTGTAGGTGGATAGAGACAAGAAGTCTTGCTCTTTGCTTCTATTTCTCCAGTGTTTTATCTTTATTCTTGTTTTGCAGCCCACTAGACGTATTTTATTGGTCTGATGTTTCATTTTTTAGTTTTTTAATTTAAATTTATTGTGTTTTGTTATTTTTCTACTACAATTCATTTCTTTTGAACTTTTTTTTATTTCTAATAAAATTCAACCGACGTATTATTTAAAAAAAATTAAATTTATAAAATTACTGGACATTAAGATGTAAAATTAAATAATTAATAAAATTATAAAGAAAATACGTAAAATTTTCTCGGTCCATCGCACTTCAATTTATCCATTTCGGAGCTGAAGGTGACTTTATATATATATATATATATATATATATATATATATATATTTTAAAAAAAGAAATACTTATAAAAGAACCTTATTGTGATTCAAATAATCAAGCAAATATTTATGACAAGGATGGTTTGGCTTTTTGTGAATCTTTTAATTCCTTTATGCATACTTTTCTATTGTTTTCACATGGTGGGGAATGTCATAGAACTTTGAAAATAAAAAACTCATAAATTGGTGCAAAAGCTAGAATTTTTATTAAAGCATGGGATTACTGTTGAACATATGTAGAAATTAGATTTATTATCCTTCTAGATTTTCTCTTTTTCATCTATTTAATTTTCATTGTCCTATATTTTAGCTTTTGTGATTTGATTTAATAGGTTGTCTTTTTTTATAAAAAATATATATTTTCTCGTTCTTATAACATTTTTTCTCGACTTTTGTGATACATTTTCTTTACTCTTGTAACACGTTTTTTTATTTTTTATAACTGAATTTAACATTGGTTTTTCATTTGACATTTATTTGGTTATATTGCTTAGCTGATTCACTTATATTGATAGATATTTATTTGGTGGAGGTTTAATTTTTCATTGTATGATTATATTTTATTTTTTATTAGTTAATTTGTGCATTTTGATGGTTTAAATATGATTAGTCTGTTCTATTTTTTTACAAACTCTCCTTATAATCTTCTTTCACTTCCAATTTATTCAATAAAACGAGTGACTATTATTATTTAAAAATATTTTGACAGTTAGGAGTTGCTTGGCTTTAAATTGTTGATAAAATAACTGCAAAATGAGGCGTTAACATAACAAAAGAAAATAAACAACAACCGTGTTGTGGTGAATCATTGGCTTAAAAGTAAATTCACCCTGATATGTGTATCGGTACAATGAACGAATTCCCCTTAAAATTAACACGATCTCTCCTTGAAACCGTACATCCGAAATCAAGAGCGGCCAAAAATGGTATTATTCTTCCCTTAAAACTTGAAAATAATAGATCGAAAAAGAAATTGAATATGTTCGAAAAAAGAGAGGAGAATTTAGATAAAGCAGCAATAGAATTTTTTGCTTGAAAATCAAAGGGAATTTAGCAAATGAATCAGTTGCGAATGATTTGCAAATGAAAACAATACCTCGTATTTATTTGCAAATTTGACATTCATTGTTTATTCCCACATGCCTATAATTACGGACGGACGTAGGGTGGGGAGGGACCCGAAGAAATTTTTTTTCACCTTTGTCTCTTTATTTAATTTTTTTTAAATTAATTTATTTATAAATTTGCTTCCCACTTTCAAACATTTATAGTTTGCCCCCAACCCCAAATCCTGGCTCCGTCTCTGCCTATAATAAATTTTTACAAAAATTTTAAATTTTAACAATTCAAACAAAATTTTCTAGCTCCGTTTGTGACGATAACACATCATATAGTTATAAAGTATGCACGTTGGAGCTGCTTAATTAGTATGAAAGCATACACTCATTCCGATCAATCAGAGTTTATGAGGTTAAGTAATACAATTATGGTTAATCTACAATTATGACTGGAGTTGGATATGTGTGAATATTTGTATATAAATCCAAAATCTGTACAACTGTAATTAAAATAATAAAAAGAAAATGAAACTTGAACCTGTAAGCTATATAATTTCTAGGATATGGGCAATGGCTATTGGAGCAGGTGAGTTTTGTATGTATTTTAATAAAAGATAATTTATAAAATAATCTGATTGTGATTCAGTGATCAAGCAAAGAGATAATATTTATGAAAAATATGGTTTGGCATCTTGTGATTATTTTAATTCCTTCATGCATATTTGTTTGTTGTTTTGTTGGAGTGGGGAATGTCATAAATCTTTAAAAAATCCAGTTTTTGAAATTTGTGGAAAAGCTAGATTTATTATAATGTACGGGCTTACTCAATACTTCAATCGATCCATTTGGAGTTGAATATGTATAAAAATTAGTTTGATTAACAGTTACAATAGATGAGAGCTCTCACCGGATGAAAATCATCTGTCCCTTAATTATGTTCTGTTGGTACCTTATTTAAAAAAAAATAGAGTAAAGTTAGGGTGTATGGTTAGGGTTTAGGGAATTAAGGGTAGGATGTAGTTTTTAGAGTGTATAGTTTAGAGTTTAAAATGTGAAATTTAGGGTTAGGGTTTAAAATTTAATTTTTAGTTTTTTTGTGTGTGACATAAAAAGGGGCATATTTAAAGGGCAGAAGATTTTTGTTCTTATTTGATATACTAACGGTTAAAATAGTTTCTACGTGCCGGTTAAATTTAGAGGTTAGGATTTAGTTAGTGTTTAAAGTTTAGGGATTTATGTTTAGTAGTTTAGAATTGAAGGTTCATGGTTAGAATTTAAGATTTAGGGTTATAATCTAAATCCCTAATCTTACTACCCTAAATCACTTAATCCTTAAATTCTATACATAAATCCTAAATTCTAAACTCATACTTAAATCTCTAAATTCTTTTATGGATTAATATTTGATGCACATACAATGGAAACCATTTTTCTCAAGCATGTCTATTTAAGCTTTAAAACTTAAAATCTAAATCCCTACCCTTAAATCCATAAATCATACCCCTAAACCTTCAATTCAAAACACTAAAACTTAAACTCCTAAATTCTAAATCACAAACTAAACCCTTAACTCCTAATCTAAACTTGCTTATGTAAACTACAATTTACATTGACAGTGCATCAAATATTTTTTCTTATTTTATTTTACATATTTTTTTATGAATTTAACACGATGACATTTTAAAAAAAAATTATATTTAAAAATTTATAAAAGTAAAATATATAAAAACAAACTAAATCGTGGTAACCAATCCCTGCCCTACCAAATGCCATGACATGAATAGTCATGTAGTTTAGGGGTCAATTGACCCACTTGATTTGTTGTGGTATGTGATTTTTCAAAAAGTTAAATAGGGTTTTTAAGGAGTTATTATAAATTTTTTTTATAAAAATATTAGAATTGATCCTACTCGATATGTTTGAGTAAGAGCTTAACAATATTTATATTGTAGTGTATGGGAATCTTCATACCCTAAAATCTACTCTGATACCACTATATAAAAATCCTGACTCCGCCACGGTGAATAGTTACACATCCATACGATGAATGCTTGCATAAATTCAGAACAAATGCAATTGCATCAACACCTTTTCCACTAGTCTTGCATAGTTCACCATGGATAACTAATGCAAGTTGCTCTCATTGTCCTTCACCTTCCTTGTCTTCATTTTAATGGTGTTTAAGATACGGATGAGATCCAAAATAAATGACTCCCCCAAAAATCTACCTGCTGCACCATGGAAACTACCTCTTATAGGGCACCTGCACCATTTACTTTTCTGTCTTCCCTATCAGCACTTGGCGGAATTAGCCAAAATGCATGGTCCTGTGATGCACCTTCAACTTGGTGAATTATCACACGTTGTTGTTTCTTCGCCGGAGGTTGCGAAAGAAGTGATGGAAACATATGATATGAATTTCGCTAACAGGCCCTATCTCCTTGTTGCAGAAATCATATGGTATAATTTTTCATATATTGCTTTTGCACCATATAGTGCATCCTGGAGGCAGCTCCGGAAAGTTTGCACATTGGAGCTGTTAATTACGAAATGTGTACAGTCATTCCGATCAATCAGAGAAGAGCAGGTATCAGGTTTGGTTAGCTCCATCTTTTCGAATACGGGATCGGAAATCAGCATTGGAGAAATGTTATGCAACTTATCATACAACATCACTTTCAGGACAGCTTTTTCCGGAAGATGCAAGCAACATGAAACTTTCATTGCAATTGTGAGGAAAGTTCTGAAAGCTTTACATGGTTTTACTATTTCTGATCCGTTCCCTTCCATCAAATTGCTTGCCGTGATCACTGGGAATTAGAGCCAAACTTAAGCGGTTTCACCATGATTTAGACATAATGCTTGAAAGCATCATTGAAAAACATAGAGTCAGCAATGCAAATTCGAAGAACAGTGATGACGTAATGGATGATCTAGTTGATGTTCTTTTGAAGCTTCAGGATCATGGTGGCCTCGAATTTCCGTTGACAACTGACAGCATCAAAGATGTTGTCCTGGTTAGTTTCATATAAACGTTTTCTATGAACATAATAAACGTTTTGTACTTTAACAAAGTAGAACTTCTTTTCAGGACATACTCATAGCTGCGATAGAACAGGGGATGCCAATGAATTAGAGCTTCATGAATTGAAGTACTTGAAGTTAGTTATCAAGGAAACTCTAAGATTACACACTCCTGTTCCTTTGCTACTTCCAAGGGAAAGTTTGGAAGGATGTGTGATTAATGGATATGAGATACCAGCCAAGACGAAAGTGATTGTTAATGCATGGGCAATCGGAAGAGATACCAACTACTGGAATGAACCCGAGAGGTTTGATCCGGAGAGATTCATCGATAGTTCAGTTGACTATAGGGGCACTAACTTTGAGTTCATTCCATTTGGTGCTGGAAGGAGGATGCGTCCTGGCATTTCATATAGTATTGTTGTTGTTGAGCTTTTCCTAGCAAAATTATTGTACCATTTCGATTGGAAACTCCCTGGTGGAATGAAAACTGAGGATCTGGACATGACTGAGGTGTTAGGTGTTCATGTTAGAAGAAAAAGAGAATTGTGCCTAGTTCCTATTCCTTACTATGGATCAGCATGTGTTCAATAGTTAGAATATATATCATGGATGGGGAAGATTATCAAATCATACTTCACTTGGCTGTTGTTGCTTCTATTCCTAATTTGTCTAAATAATGTCCCCTTCAAATTGTACCCTGTGGTTGGAACATGTTGAAAAGAATAAGCAAGTGTAACGTTATTTAGCTTGAGTTGGAATATAGTCACGTTCCTCTTGGATTAGGTTGGCAATTATACACTATGGATCAGGCAAATAAGAGTTAATTGCACCACACGTCCCTAAACTATGATATTTTAAATTGGTACCAAAACTTTAAAGCATTTCAATTTCATCCTCAAACTATAACCTTCATTTTATATTAGTCCCCAAACTTTTGAGCATTCTAATTTCATCCTTAAACTTTGACTCTCATTATAAATTGGTCCTCAAACTTTTTGAACGTTCTAATTTCATCCCCAAATTATCAATATATGCTAATCATATTTTATGTTAAGAAAATCGTTATAAAAATTGTTAATTGTCATGAAACACTGATGTATATTATGTAATAATGTGAAGTGGTATAAACAATAGTTTCATGATAAAATTGAATTATGCAGAAAGTTTGGGGACAAATTTAGAATGAGAACCATAGTTTGGGGATGAAATTGAAATATTTAAACGTTTAGAGACCAACTTAGGATGAACATCATAGTTGGGGGACGTGTGGTGCAATTAACTCCACAAATAATCCCATTTGAGAGAACCAAGAAGCTTGGCATGTACATTTAGCAGCAGCCCTCCCCTCAAAATCCCAAAATTTGAAGAAAAAATGTGTTTTCTTTTTATCGAAAAAATACAATATGGTGATTCTATTTACATTATTTCAGTGAACAATTTGCAAACATAACTTTTAGTGAACAATTTGCTGGCTTAAATATGAAAGTGAAAAACCAGAAAACAAATCTGCAGTAATTTCAAGTGAAAGGGATATATAGCAGTAAAAGAGTGAGGTTGTGGGAATATGCAACTGTAGAAAAGCTGGTAATTTCCAACGGACTATAATTGTGAAGGCATAATGTGAAAAAATATTTTTAACGTTTGATTAAATTGTTATTTTGGTCCTTATTCTTTTTTTTGAAGCAATTTAACCCTCAACATTTTATTTTTGGTCAAAATAGCCCATCTGTAAATGAAAATTGTTAGTCAACTGGCGATAAATAACTTAAAATGATTTGGTAGAATGACACGTCAAAAGAAAAAATATTTTATATTTGTACAATTTTTTAAAATTATTTTTTAACCGATGTGTCATTCTATAAAGTCAACATATTTGCCTATATGACAATGCTATCGCAGTGTGCACCGCCATGTAGGTTTGTCATGTCATTTCAAGCAATTTATCGTTGGTTGATTAACAATTTTCATCCGCAGAGAGGTCACCCAAAATAAAACGTTAAGAGCTAAATTGCTTCAAAAAATAGGGACCAAAATAATAATTTAATCAAACGTTAAAGATTTTTTTGACATTATGTCAATTGTGAAAGGTAGTCAATGCTAAGGCATTAGATCAAAAACAGATCATATTAAGTAATTAAACTAAGGCATGTCAGAGTTCCTTTCAAAACAGCCTGACTTAAAACTAATTTGATCACAAAGCATTTTGACAACCGCTTTGGCCTAACCCCATAAAAATCCTCCGACTCTTTTTAGTATTTTTATTTATGTCCTCGTCTTAAAATATTAAGTTTAGTGTTTAGGAATAATGTTAATATTTAGGATTTGGAGAATTGTGAGTAGGGTGTTTCTTTTAGGGTATAAATTTAGAGTTTGAGATTTAAAATTTAGGGTTAAGGCATAAAATTTTATTTTTTAGTATTGAGCCATAAAAAGAACATAAAAAAGCACCAAAAAAGACGGGATTTTTGTTTTTGAATTAGAAGACAAATCACATACATAAAACTTAAAAGTGGATGGATGTGAAACTCTAGTAACAAAGCCAACAGTTTGCATTATCTTTTTGTTAGTCAGAACCAACAACTTGACTCCAGATCTACCACCAGGGCCATAGAAGTTCCCTATCACATACATGCATGTCTTTTTACTCTTACAATTTTGCAGAGGTATTTTCTGTCTGGTTTATTCTTCATATCCTCATCACTAATCTCCTTGAAATTTTAAGATGGTTGGCCACTTGGCCTTACAACCATATTAGTATATGTGGAACTTCATGTGATACACTTTTCTTCTTTTTCTTATTAAACCTACTTCCCATTTCATTAAAAGAAAACAGTATAGTCCCCAGGATCAGATTCTTGTTGTTCTTGTGGGTAGTTTTCTGCCATTAAAGAAAATTGTATTGTCCCTCTTTGAAGCACACAAAAATTAAATGTCCTTTAAAGAGTATTCAACAACCGGGGAATACAAAAATAAAATATCGCAAATGTAGTTTCATACGAAAACAAAATATCGCAAATGTAGCTTCCTACGCCCCAACACTAAAAAATTAAATTCTAACTCTTAACCATAAGTTTCAAATCCTAAATCATAAACCTTAAACCCTAAAAAAATATACCATACTTTTAATTCCCTAAACCCTAAACTTAATCCTTAATCTTAAATCCTAAGCCTAGTTTTAGCGTGGGACATAGAAATGAGCACCGAAATGGGGATTTCTATTCATTTTAGACCCGTCTTTGAGTAAGTAATAAGGATGTCAGCCTAGGGCCCACCGCCCATAACTAAAAATAAATTTGTTGTTTAAAATTTAATTATGCATCAGTGGGCCTATCATCCCTAATTAAATATAAAGAACAATTGAAATTTATTTAGTCTAGACATTAGTGGACCGTAGGACCATAATTAAGACTTTAATGATAGTTTAATTTTAATCAATATTTGTTATTAATATTTAATTTTCAACACTTATTATTAGGGGTCTACTATTTTATAAACTCTAGGATCTGAAAGGATGTGCCTTGTAATTTGACCATTATGATTTTTTGGTTATGTTTAATATTATCCGCTGCTTGGCTGACAAGTTTGGCAAGTACGAATTGGGTGGTGGATACTCAGCTGGATAATGGGTGCGAGTACGGGTGCTTATTAAGTTGAGCAGCTCGTAAAAAACTCGATTAACGCTCGACTCAGTCAAAACTCGATTAACGCTCGACTCGAGTTGACTCGACTCGAAACCGAGCTTGACTCAAGATATTAGTCAGTCAAGTCGAGCAAGACTCAATTCGACTCGATAAGTTCGTGAGCAGCCTGTTCTTTTTTTATAAAGTCTTTTATGATTTTTTTCGTGGCTACCTTAAAAAAATATGTTCCAAGAAGTTTAAATACTAAGTGAAAACTCTAGAAAAATTCAGTAAATTGCAAAGTAATTTACCCATAAAATTTTAGTTTCAAATTTTCAAAACATTTTATATTTCTCGAGAATTTGAAAACTTCATTTGTATTAATAAAAAATTAAATTATAATAATGAGTCTTTCTTTTTTATTAAAGTCTTTTTTTTCTTTTATTATTACTTTATGTATAAAAGTATAAAGGGGGAAAGTTTTCAGTTTTCACTCCCCATATAAAAAAATACGATTGAGATTTTTAAGGCATTCTTTCCTTTTTTATTCATCGAAGATTGTTGAGAAACTAAAAAAAGTCTCACACTCGAATATCGACTTCATCTCTAACTAGGTCATGATAAGTTCGTTTATTTATCTCCTCAAACCACATATTTTTTTTTTCTAAATTTCTATATTTATATTAAGCTCTAATAGTATCACTAGATTCTACATATATTAAAAAAACAAAGTAAAAATTTTGGCTAGCTTAACGAGCAACGAGATTTTTTAACGAGCGCGAGTCGAGCAAAATTTTATCGAGCTTAATGAGCAACGATTCAAGTCGAGCAATGAGATTTTTTAACGAGCACGAGTCGAGCACTACTCAACTCGCGATCGACTCCCTCGATAAGCACCCCTACGTGCGAGTGTGGATTTGAGAATATACCCACATGAATGGTTGTAGATTTAAAATTTATACATGTAGTGGATAGTGATTAGGTTGTGAATATGAAAATTTTAGATGGGTATAGGGTTGCCACACTTGCCATCCCTACTTGACAGGCAGGCAGGAATTAAGATTCAGCCTAGTGCATAAATTCAGAAGAAATGCAATTTCATCAACACTGTTTCTCTAGCCATGCTTAGTTTTACCATGGATAACCAGTTCAAGTTTCTCCCTTTGTCCTTCACCTTTCTTGTTTTCATTTTCATGGTGGTTAAGCTATGGATGAGATCCGAAATCAGGGGCTCTCCCAAGAATCTACCTCCTGCACCTTGGAAACTACCTATTATTGGCCACAGGCACCATTTAATTTCTTCTCTTCCTCATCGACGCTTGACGGAATTAGCCAAGAGGCATGGTTCCCTGATGCACCTACAACTCGGTGAATTATCACACATTGTTGTTTCATCTCCAGAGGCTGCTAAAGAAGTGTTGAAAACACACGATATCAATTTTGCTAACAGGCCCTATCTCCTTGCTGCAGAAATCATAACTTATAATTTTTCAGATATTACTTTTAAGCCATATGGAGGTTATTGGAGGCAGCTACGAAAACTTTGCACATTGGAGCTGTTTAGTATGAAACGCGTACAATCATTCCGATCAATCAGAGAAGAGCAGGTATCATGTTTGGTTAGCTCCATCATTTCTAGTACAGGATTGGAAATCAATCTTGGAGATATGTTGAGCAAATTATCGTATAACATCACTTTAAGGACTGCTATTGGCGTAAGATGCAAGAAACACGAAACATTCCTTTCAATTGTGTTGAAAATGTCGGAACTTACAGGTGGTTTTAGTATCACAGATCTGTTTCCTTCCATCAAATTTCTTTCCACGATCAGTGGGATGAGAGCCAAACTCGAGAGGCTTCACCGTGATTTAGACGCGATGCTTGAAAGCATCATTGAAGAACACAAAGCTCACAATGAGAATCGAAAGAGCAGTGATTATGTGACAGATGATATAGTTGATGTTTTTTTGAATCTTCATGAACATGGAGGCCTTGAATTTCCCGTAACGAATGACAACATGAAGGCTGTTATCCTGGTTAGTACTTGGTTGTATCTTCTTTGTGTATTTATTTATATGTATGCATAATACATGCTAAGAGATCAAATAACTTCAAGCTTAAGATCATTGGGATTTAACAAAGTAGAAGTGCTTTTCAGGACATGCTCGTAGGTGGAACCGACTCATCTTCAACTACAGCTGAATGGGCAATGTCGGAAATGATGAAAAATCCTAAAATCCTGGAAAAAGCACAAGCGGAGGTGAGGCAAGTCTATGATATAACAGGATATGTCAATGAATCAAAGCTTCATGAATTGAAGTACTTGAAGTTAGTCATCAAGGAAACTCTAAGATTACACCCTCCTTTACCTTTGCTACTTCCAAGAGAAAATAGTGAGAGATGTGAGATTAATGGATATGAGATACCAGCCAAGACCAAAGTGATTGTTAATGCATGGGCAATTGGAAGAGATTCCAACTACTGGAATGAAGCCGAGACGTTTAATCCAGAGAGATTCATTGATAGTTCAGTCGACTATAAAGGGGCTAACTTCGAATTTATTCCGTTTGGTGCTGGAAGGAGGATTTGTCCTGGCATATCATATGGTATGGCTGTTGTTGAGCTTTCCCTTGCACAATTACTGTACCATTTTGATTGGAAACTCCCTAATGGAATGAAAAATGAGGATCTGGACATGTCTGAGGCCTTCGGTCTTAGTGTTAGAAGAAAAACTGATCTGCACCTGATTCCAATTGCTTACTCTCCACCATGCGTTCAGTAGTTAGAAGATTGTCTCCATGTTAAGCCAGTTGTAGCTATATATTCCTAAATAAACCAAGGTTGGAGCATGTCCTTTAGCTGACATTGTCATGCTCCTCTTGTATTAGGTTGGCAATTCTACATTATGAATTCCTGGTCCGTGTGCCAGTGACAATAAAAGATTTATTGTTAAAGTATATGTATTTTCTGAACTTCCAAAAGCTTCTTAATTGGCTTAGTGCTCAATACAACATTGGGGTTATATTCCATGTCCCAACCAAGAAAAAAGAGAGGAGAAATTCCCGACACATGATTTAATTAGGTAATTATACTTGCACATTAAGAGTAAGAGTTGGCCAAAGCTTTTGAGAGCAGCCTGAATTGAAACTATTTTGGTTAAAACTATAGACGCCCTTGGACTAGAAAACAAAACACCTACCTAAAAGTACTTTAAAAAGTGGATGGAAATGAAACCTTAGTAATTAACAAAGAATAGTCTCTTCAGACTTCTATATTCTACATTCATGGAAGGAACTTTAGTAATTAACAAAGGAAAAAAGTACTTTAAAAAGTGGATGGAAATGAAATTAGAGGAATGAATATTTAAATTGCAGTTGCGGTTGTATTTTTGGTCGAAGTATTTTACTACGGTTACAAATATAACAGATGTTATTGCATACCGTTATTTTTCGCAATAATAATTTCAGATAATACCGCTACCGTTATATAACTGCCACTACTGTAGTAGAGGACTGCTATTTGAATCCCCGCAATTGACACCTAATCTACTGACAGGGCTATGGACATGGACAAAACTATTTATCTGGCATTGCCTGAAATACCTTCGAACACCGCAAGTCTGTCTGGTTCATTATTCATATTCCCATGCCCATTTCATTGGGAAAAAAACTGTACCGTCCTCAAGATCCGATTTCAGTGATCTTTTGTGTATTTTTCTAAACAAGAAAGAGATCAGGATGGAAGATATTATGTATATTATAGTAAATATCTTCTATAAATATTTAAATCAAATCACATCAATTAAGGCACGTGAAAAGATACTGTTAGAAAAGAAAAGGAATCTCCATGGTTAAGCTTGTTATTTTACTGCATTGATGTTCCGCGTTCCAATATTATAGCTATAAAGAAAGCATTTGTATTGATGAGCTGAATAGCATGATGGTGGTGGGTGTCCTATATTGCACTGATGCATGTGCGGAAACGGATACGGAAACGAGGATAGAGAACGATAATTTTTAAAATTATAAGGTACGAATACGATAAAGATAAGACAAATTATTTATGTTAAAGAGATGATTAAAAATAAAAATAGTAGTTTGAGCAAAAATTAAAGGTTTGAGTTAAAATTAAAGGTTTGACCGGTCAAATCCGCTAATTTAGATGTTGGTAAATAGCGGATTGGGGTGAAACTTCTAATTTTGAAAAAGTTGCTAATATGAACATTTTAAAATTAGAGGTTTTGACATTAGGTTATAAAGACTCTTTTACCCTTAACAATTATAAAAAATCTCAAAATAACCTAAATTTAACATTTTTTATTTTAATTCTTCCCCCTCGTATTTACATTGTGACATTTGATATTTTTTGTTTTTTTTTCTTTTTATTCTCACAAATTTATATTTATATTTAATAATTAATTAAATTGTATTAAAAATAATTATATAAATAATAAATTAATATATAGATCTTTCAAATATGCTTAGTAATGTTATATTAAAAGATTATTTTTTATAATCTAATTAATATTAATAGATGCAAACTATTAATAACTAATAAACTATTCAAATAAGTATCGAATATAATCATATCCTTATATATCATTTTTCTTGTTTAAATAATCAAACAACTATCATCTATCAGCTAATTTTACCAAACACTTTTCTACAATCAACTAATACAATCTGCTAGTCAAATCAGCTAATACAATCATCTATCCGCTATCAATCAATATAATTCGCTATCAACTCTCCGCTAATTGCCAAACAGGACCATTAGTTCTAAATAGTAGTTAAAAGATAATAAAATTTTAATTATATCAAAAATAAATTATTTAAAATTATAATTGGTTGATGTTACGGATATTCTTTTATAAATAAAATAGTAGAATTGATTGATGCTAAATAGTAATTGAAATTATATTTATGTTATAAAATAATATAATAATAATAATAATATTTTTTTAAAAAGAAAGAACTAAAAGGAAAATTACCCTCTATATGTAAGATTGTTCCACCGGAACTTTGAACACCGGTTAAAAGTTTTGGTGTATTAGATCAATCTCACTTAATTTATGGTGATTCAAAGGGCATTAACTCAAAATGACTTTGGATACGCGTGTGAAGCTTAAAAACCGTCCATAATACGTCCAATGTAATCTTTTAGACATACCCAATTTATTTCAATCGTGCCCCTTAAGCATGAGACGTCCCTTGCATGTGCCAAAGTTATACCCAAAACGTCCTCGGGACAGGGATGTATCGAGTACATAGGTTGGCAGCTCAATGTTGTACTCGTGCTTCGTAGGTAAGATTTTCAGACGATTCACCCAGGTTGATTTGGACAAGGAGCCGTGGTCATTGGTGATGAGAGAGATGAGGAAAAGTAAGAAAAATAACGTATTGATTAACCTTTTATGTGGGATTCAATTTGAGGAAAGTTAGTATCTCTTTATATATATATACTGAGGGAGGTCGGACGATGGTATCAAATATAAATCTTATAAGATATGATGAATGGGTATAGCAACACTATTTGTCAGCTAGTAGCTCAGTTGGTGAATCAATGTATGTTTTGTCAAAGTTAGTGTATTTTCTTATTGAGATTTTTTTGGAAGAATAGCATGACATACTTTGAAATAGGAGTGATTAAAAGTCGACACGACTCAAAAAAATTAATATTTTTTTTATATTTTGAGTTATTTGAGTCAACTCGAGTAATTTAAAAAAATTTGAGATTGAGTCGAGTTGAAATTTGCCCAACTCGAAAAATCGAATTTTACAGTTTTGCGATTTAATCTCTGATTTCATTTCTCTTCAAATTTTTTTCATTTTAAGTTCATTTTTGACCAAATTTGAACCACATGTTCCTGAACCAATTTAGAAAACCTATTTAGCTTCAATTCATATTTGTGAAAATAAATTTTATCTTTTTGCAATTTAGCACTTCAACTTTGTATAATTTCCTCATTTCTTCAATCCCCTATTCGTTTTAAGTCTATTTTGACCAAATTTGAACCGCATGCTCCTAAACCACTTTAGAATACCTATTTTTCTTCAATTCATATTTTTAAAATAAATATCCTATTCTTTTCAATTTAGCCTCTCAACTTTGAATGATTTCCCATTTATTCAATTCATTTTTCGTTTTAAGTTTATTTTCGACAAAAATTAAACAAAATATATTGACTCGTATTTTTAACAAAATATATTCTTTTTTCAATTTAGTCCTTTAACATTACATTTTATTCAATTTGAGCATTCAATTGAATTTTTTTGTAAAATTTTTCTTCACATCAAATTATTGACTCATTTATACTCTCATCAATACTTTATCCCCAAAAGTTCTTTATTTTAAAATAACATTATAAATACATTTTATAAGTTTAGATGATATTTATTATTAAATAACATTACAAATCTTATTTATACATGTAAAAAAATAATATGAAGAAATATATATATATATATATGCATATCTTATATGGTTAGAGAAAGTCGTTTAAATTGGAATCAAATAGTACTATAATATGATAAATAATTACAACAAAATTTGTATAGGAACTCGAAAACTCGACTCGAATTTCATAGACTCGACTCGAATCGTAAAAAATTCAAATTAAGTTTGAGTTGTAAAATATGACGAGTCAAATTAATTTTTTTTTACTTGACTCGATCGAACGCTCACCTGTACTCTAAAAGTTCGTTTGGCTTGAGTCCATTAAATATGGTCAAAGAGGTAATTTCATAAAGATATTTTTAAAAAATTTAGTGAGCAAAAGTCAAAAGATTGTAATGCAAAGGGGTTATGTTGAATAAGGGGTGTAACAATGTCTTTAACAACTGACAACACCAAAGCAGTAATCGTGGTCAGTGAGTCCATTAATTTGTCATATACCATTTACGTGTTGCATTGCAAACTTTGAGGGCTATTATGGGATGAAATTGAAAATTATTAAAATATTGAATGTTAATCTTATTATTACGCCTTAAATAAATAGAATTAAAAAAAACAAAAATCATGTGTTGATTTATGACATTGACGAATTGAATTAATTCATGTATCAAAGGAGTATTTAATCTTTAAAAATAAATTTTCACTTAAATAAAAAATAATCAATAATTTTTAAGTATATTAAGTTATTTTCACTATTTTAAAAATAAATTGTTTATTTTTATAGTATACAAAATTTAATAAAACAAGATTTGATTTGACTAGGGTAACTATGATCTTTACAATTGAAGATCATCAAAATTTTTAAATAAAAAATAAAATAAAACTCTATATCAACATATAAAAATTAATTAAATCGTTGGCCAGTCAACCGCTTTCACTTGAATAATTTTTATTGTTTCCAAGTATCTATGGAGCTTTGAATCGAATATTTTTATTGTTGTCCTTCTGATTTTTTATGACTTTGCCTTAATTAATCCGGATGAACCTGCGTTAGACACTTAATTTTGGTGGATGAATCTTCCAGCGGGAATTTTATGCTCATATAAGGTCTCGAACTTAAAATTTGCTTATCACTTGAACTAATCCTATTAATTTTGAATCGAATATTTCAATACCGGCTAAGTGGGTATATTTATTATTCCAATCAATGTCTTGCATTATATTCAACCAACACTTGCATCATTTTACCATTATTTCTCTCATTTTATATTAAATAATATGCTCAATTATTGAGGACGAAAGAAGAGGGGGGGGGGGTCCTTCAAATAGAACAACTGCTTTGGAAATCAAAGGATTGACGTCAAAAGTTGGCTAAAAGGTAGATTAATCAAAGTCCAATAACAAACTGATTAATAGCAGAAATGGCCTCTAAAGTTTTCCTAATTTCAAATAAGATCATTTTGTACTTTAAAATACACTTAAAAGTTTCATTTCGTTTATCCACTGCATTGCATGTCACTAATACTAATGACATGTTTGTGGTATCTGGTATCAAAACACAATAATTAATTTGAATTTTAACAATAATTACATAAACTTTTTCTTTTTACAATTTTTAATAATTTTGATGTGGTAGAAAAAATAAAACAACTAACGTCAACATTTCAATAAGAAAAAAATAGTTGACGTCACTTTATCAATAGTGGTAGATCCAAAAATATTTTTGAGGATGTGCACATATAAAATCTCAAAATTTCAAGGTTATCAAAAATCATAAATATTAAAAATAATTAAGGACTAATTCATAAAAAATAAGAAAATTAAAGATAAATGTGTGGATTTTAAAAAGTTCAGGGTGGGCACAACAGACCTGGTAAATTTGATCTGAGGCCCAAACTAATTTACCCAAATTGAGACCCGAATTTGATCCGAAACCGACCCGAATTTTAGTTGAACCGAAAATAGATCCGAACCGATTTCACCCGAAATAAAGAAAAGATATTAAAATAAATAAAGAAAGATGAGATGTGAACTGTCGTACAACTCACCAGAGAGTCAAATATACATATTATATAAAGTCATATATATGGTGTAAAAACCTAACTCGGCCTAAAAACCCGACTGATCTCCTATTAAATCGATTTTGACCCAACCCGATATTAACAAACCGAAAGTCAACCGACCTAACCTGATACCCGAATCAAAATATCGAACTAGACCTTAATCGAATTTAGTCTGACCCGAACCAAGCGACCCGTTTCCTACCCTTAGGTACACATAGACCTGCCGTTGTTTATCAGTTCCTTATTGTTTGTCAAATGGGTTAATATGACTAAATTAATGACAGAAACAATAAAAGTTTGAGGACTGAAATGATTAAATTGATAAAGTTAGAGTGTCAAAAAGATTAATCTCTCAATATTTTATTTCAAGTTCTTAAAGCAGGACAAAAAACTTTTTCTTTTTTTTGGTGTCTTTTTATACCAAAACTAAAAAAAATAAATTTTAAGTTTTAAATTTAAATTTAAACCCTAAACTATGAATTTTATACCTTAAAAATATATCATACCCTTAATTTCTTAAATACTAACTCTATATCATAACTTTAATCCTTAACTCTAAATCTTAAACTTGGTTTTTATTATGGAGACATAAATAGAGGCGCCTAACCAATGAGAGGGTTTATTTTCCTTGATGAGCATTGATAAGTGTTCAAAAGTACTATTTTTATTACTCTTTTTACTCATATTATTGTTAGACTTAGACTCATATTAGTTGCATAATTAGTCATTCATGTATTAATTCATGTTTCTTTCCACCGTTGAGCATGATTACATAACTTGGTGATTTTTGTGGAAAAATATGTTGTTTTGGTGTGTTTTTGTGTGTGTGCAGAATCACTTGCCTAAACAAGGCTAGAACCAGTTGTCAAGGCAGTGCATGAAGGAGATGCCGATGCAGTTGCCAGGGCAATTTTCGACAAAGAATAGGATGATATGGTAGTCGAAATTGATGACTAGATAAGCCCAAGATGACGTGGAGCAAAGTTAAATCCCAAAGGAGTTTGATTTCTACGAAGAGGTTAAAGAGAAATTAAATCCCAAGAAGATAGGAGAAGTTCTAGAATGAATTTAAATATAGTAAAGAATTATATTCTTTAAAGATATTTAATTCCAACTTAACTTCCTCCTCAAGAAGAATTTTGACCTAGCCATCTCCTATTTAAAGGACCAAGCCGTTAAAAAGAGAAGGGCAAGAAGGTAGAGTTTCGACAAGAGAGGGAGGCAAAGGGGGAGAGTCCAATTGAGAGAGGAGAGCAAGGGGCTGATCGATTTCTTCTTTTTCTTCTTCTTTACTTCCATTAGATTCATGGTTTGAGGATTATTCTTTGTATATCTTTTGAACCCAACCATGAACTAACTTGATTGGTTGGGGTTATTGTGTTTTGTGGTTGTGAGAAACAATTGGATTTTGTTTAGGCAATAAGAATTTGCACTTTCAATTCAAGGTTTACTCATTCTTGGTTTTTATTCTTGTTTGCAAGTGAATTGGGAGATTATCTCGTAACCTCATCTATTTATCTAATATCGGGAGCGTTAGATTCAAGAAACGAATGAGTATGGTCTTTATTCAATCTATTGATGATGAAGATTAATCTGGCTTAGGAATAAGTTAAGGATTTCAACAGCTAAGAGGAGCGCAAGATTGGTTGTTGTTCACCCTTGATTCACGCATGAATGTATTATCAAGGCATGCACAAATATCTAGAGTTTCGACTAAGGGATAAGAAGAAACCATTGAAGAACGCTCTGCCGAACCTTTAAGTTGCCAAGTTGCAACGACAACCGAGTTGCCATTGCACTCTTTTACCAAGACGATCCAATCGGCTATCACACCTCAACTCGCGATAACCTGGCCTATTCACTCTCTTTTGATTTCATCTATTCTTTTAGTTTATTGCTCTTAGTTTACTCATTAGTTATAATTCATACAATCACCTACTTGTGTTTTTTCTTTTCCAACGCAGTAACTTAAGCAAAGTGGCACAAACCAATCCCTGTGGAGATGATACTCGATACTCAGATCACTTTATTACTTGCGACGTGTATACTTGCACAATTGCTTAGCACTTATTGCACGCAACACGCATGTCGAGGACAATAATTTTAACTTGTTTGTTTTTTAATAGCATTAAAGATATTTTTTTGGCCATGAAGATTAAATCAACAGACAAAACTACAGGAAATTCAACAGTCCAGAAGGGGGATCGAAAACCAGTTCGAGGGATTCTACTCTCCCCTCTGCTTTCATGGAGTTTCCGTTTATCACCATCCCCTTTATCACTCTAGTTTTCTTGTTCGTGGTTACGAGAATCATAAGCAAAACAAAACCCAGAAACTCCATAGTTAAGAACCTCCCTCCTGGACCATGGAAGCTACCTTTGATAGGCAACATGCACCAGTTGGTCAGCTCTTTGCCCCATCAAACCCTGAGAGATTTAGCCAACAAATATGGAGATCTAATGCAGCTTCAGCTCGGACAAGTTCCGACCATCGTGGTTTCATCGGCAGAAATGGCGAAGGAGGTAATGAAAACCCACGATCTCATCTTCTCCCAAAGGCCCTTCGTCCTTGCAGCTCAAGTAATGGCTTACAATTCCACAGCAATTATTTTCACACCGTATGGGAACTATTGGCGACAGATGAGGAAAATCTGCATGATGGAGCTTTTAAGTGCAAACCGGGTCCAATCGTTCCGATCAATCAGAGAAGAAGAGGTGTCGAATCTCATCGATTCGCTGTATACCAACGGAGGTTCTCCGGTCAACCTTAGCCAGAAAATTTATTCGCTGTCTTATGGTATAACGGGAAGGTCAGCCTTTGGGAAGAAAAGCAAAGAGCAAGAGGAGTTCATACGGATCATGGTGGAGACCGTGAAGCTAGCCGGTGGGTTTTGTTTGTCTGATATGTATCCTTCTAGTGAACTCCTTAAACTCGTTAGTGGAATGAGGATTAAGCTAAACAAGCTGCACCGGGCTTCGGACAAGATCCTTGAAAACATTGTTAATGAGCACAGAGACAAGAGAAACCAGACAGGAGGAGGAGGGTCCAATCACCGACAAGAAGATCTTGTCGATGTCCTTCTCAAATTACAACAGCAAGGTGACCTTGAATTTCCTCTCACAGACGACAACATAAAAGCTGTCATCCAGGTTAGTATCAGCCAACAACAATTGACCTTTAATTTCAGTTTGGCATAATGTCGAAAAATAACTCTAAAATTCGATAGTCACCTTGAGCATCTTTATTTTTCAAGTATTTTAACCTTCAAGTTTAATTTTGATCAAAATTATTCATCCGTAGATAATTTTTTTCACAAGACAATCATTCTATTAATAATAAAGTCACTATACAATGTATACAAGGGCAATCGAAACTTGATTCTAATTAGTTTATACCACTACAACAGTACGACTATAAAACACCAAGACAACACCAACCACCTTGACCCTACCTTAAAGACGCTAAATCGCTAAAATACAAAGGGTCCAACACAAGAACAAAACTCCAAGCATACACGAACATATTTGGACCAATAACTATCCATTAACTAACGATAAATAGCATGAAATGACTTGACATAATGATATTTAGTAGAAAAATAATTTTATATTTTATATAATTTTATATAATTATTTTTTGACTAATGTATCATTCTGTCAAGTTAACATCTTTGTCTATATGACATTGTTATGTTAGCATGTATTGTCATGTAAGTACGTTACGTCATTTCAGGTCATTTACCGTTAGTTGACTAATAGTTTTCATCAATATATGAACTATTTTAGCCTAAAGCAAAACGTTGAAGGTTAACATAATGACTATATAATCAAACGTTTGAGGTATTTTTGACATTATGCCTTTCGGTTTTAGCTTGTTCCCAGTTCATATTATTGTTCATGTTTCCAGGATGTGTTCGGGGCAGGGAGTGAGACATCAGCAACCGTAGTAGAATGGGCAATGTCCGAAATGTTGAAAAACCCAGAGCTGTTGAGGAAAGCCCAGACCGAAGTCAGACAGGTTTATGGTGACCAAAAGGGTGCGGTTGTTGCAGTGAATGAATCAAGGATTCATGAACTGAGATTCTTAAAATCAGTAGTCAAAGAAACGTTGAGACTACACCCTCCTGGACCACTTTTGATTCCAAGGGAATGCAGTGAGGATTGTATGATTAAAGGGTACGAAATCCCAGCTAAAACCAAAGTAATCATCAATGCTTGGGCCATCGGAAGAGATCCGAGCTACTGGAAAGAAGCCGAGAAATTTGATCCCGAAAGATTTATGGACAGTGCCATTGATTTCAGAGGAACTAATTTTGAGTACATTCCATTTGGTGCTGGAAGAAGGATTTGCCCTGGTATTACGTATGCTTTGCCAAATATTGAGCTGCCACTTGCAAATTTGTTGTATCATATTAATTGGGAGCTCCCCGGTGGGCTCAAGGGGGGAGATTTGGATATGACTGAGTCTTTTGCCTTGGCTGTGAGAAGGAAGAATGATTTGTACTTAATCCCAACCCCTTATCATGTTTGAGCTCACCAAGGCTCGTTAAATAAGTTGAAATGATGGACAATTGAATTGTACTGTGATTGAAAACCTTTCTAGTTTGCCTTTGGTTTGGTTGATGATTTTACTGTTTTATTATTTGTTAAAAGTTGAGGATTTTTTTATCAAATTTAAAACAATAAGGTTTAATTTTAATGGGACAAAGTGTATATAAGTTTTTTTTATCTAAAGACAATGAACTGGATTTTACATGTCAACCTATTAAAAAGAGAAATATAAGAATAAATCCACTAAAATCTCACACATATAAGTAAGAAACTAAAGGCGCGTTGAAAAATCAATACCTAGCTTTAAAATTGACGTTCACCATTTATAAAAATTCAACAATTGTTAATAACTCTCTGTTTTTATCTAACTAGATGCTTAAAATGTGATGGAGGAGTGGTGAGGGAAACAAATAATCTTGAGACTGATTAGTTGAATAGATCTGAATCAACAACAAACAACCACAAAAAGAGATCAAACTATTGAAAAAAGATGACAAACGCAAATCAAATCCGAGCGTCGTGAGAAGCTCTATCGAATGTGAATCTATTGCAAAGCTTCGCTGAACATAGCTGAATGCAATGGTAAACAATCACAAAAATGATTCAAACTACTAAAGAAAGTCAACAAACAAAGATTAAATCTGAGTGTCATAAGAACCTTTACATGAATGCAATTCTATACAAAGATAGAAGAAAATTGTGCTAGAAGACAAAAAAAAATGTGATATAAAATAGAGAAAACACGTGTAATGAAAAGTAAAAAATAAAAATAAAAACTCAAAACAAAGAGCTTTTTATTAAAAAAAATTGAACAAAAACAACAAAATTTTAAAAAATATGAGAATTTTTTTAAAAAAATTATTAACAGTTAACGAATTGTACTATAAACGACGAGGACAAACCACACACTAGTTAAAGAAAATGGCAAGGGTAAACCACGCACTAGGTGAAGAAAAGGCATAATGTCAAAATATGTCTTTAATGTTTGACTGAATAATTATTATAGTTTATATGTTTTAAAAGTAATTTAACTCTCAGCATCTCGTTTTTTGTCAAAATGACCCCTATATGAATGAAAATTGTTAGTCAGCTGACGATAACAATTTGAAATGACTTGACAGAATGACACGTAAGAAGAAAAAATATTTTACTATATTTTATACAATTTTTTAAAATTATTTTTTGACTCGCGTCATTATGTAAAGTCAGTATAATTGTTCATATGACATTGCTATTACGGCGTGCATTATCATGTAAGTTTGTCACATCATTTCAAGTCATATATCGTCAGTTGACTAACAATTTTTATCTATAAAGGAGTTATTTTGACCTAAAATGAAATATTGAGTATTAAATTATTTCAAAAAAATAAAAACTAAAATAATTGTTCAATCAAACGTTAAAGGTGCTTTTTTTTTTCATGCCTAAAAAATGGTTTCCATCTTTGAGCAAAAAATAAGGTAAAAAAATGGCAATCGGCGCTTAGGTTTAAGTTACAGCTTTTTTCGAGCGTATGTATTATTCATTTCAAAAATGGATAAGAAGTATATTATTGTAATTTGACATAATTTTTTTATTCTTTGAACAATGACATATGTATTTTATTAAATATTATAAAAGATATTATAAATATAATATATTAAAAAAAGAAAAAAGACTAATTTACTAAAAATCTAGCAAAGAAAAGTAAATCATTTCATGAAGATTGACATATCATTAAAACTTAGAAACTTTTATGAATCTCCTTGTATGAGGCTCTTTAAAAGATGAAAAAGAGAGGTAAGCGAACCAAACTATAAGGCAAATTGTTCCGCTACACAGTTCTGATTACATCGGCTAACAAACCATTAAACGAGTGGGGATCAATCTTTTCTATGACCACCGACAAAATCAAATTAGAAAGCTAGCGCCGTGAGAATCTCTATATGAGCACCAAACGAATGTTAAGATATGCTGAAATAATATCAAACGGCAGATGAAACAAACCACAAAAGTCAATGAAAAGTATGCCACAAAGGCTGAGAAAACGCGTGCCACAAGAGTGAAAATTTTTATTAAAATTGAGAAAACAAAACTTGAAAGAGCAAGAAAAATAATAAATAACAATGGTCGACAATCAGTACTCATATTGATTGTCACCATCAGTTAAGCAAAAAGACATAAGAAAAGCTTACCGCGAATATGGAGAGAAAATTAATTTTCTTAACAATGAGTTGGTTTGGTATAATATATAGCAACTCTTTTTTATCCACACCTTTTATATAATACTCGCTTTATCCCACTTAATATGTCCAGTATTGACTTTTTAAGTCAATTTTTTTTACTCTGACCATAATTATTTTAAATATTTTAATTAATTAAATTTTCAAAATATATTTTAAACTACTTGATTGAAGGTTTCTAAAGCATATTTTTCACATTTTTATTAATAATAAATTTAAAGTAATAATGAGTCAAAGTTGAAAAAAATTAACAAAAAAATTAATATTGAACATATTAAATGAGACAGAGTGAGTATATTCTAATTTGACATAATTCTATGCTTTAAATGCCCTGCCATACTTTATTTTAATCTCCTTTGTCTAGGACTATATATCTTCATATCTTACCTTATTCTATTAATTTGATGAAAACTGTTTATTAAAGTTAATTAATAGATGTCAACAATCTTTAGAGCAAGTGGTTAAAACACTTAGTTGACACTCTCTAGTCTCCTCTGCGTTGTGGGTTCAAAACTCATTAGGAGCAAATTTTCTCTTCCCCATTTGTAAAATTGTTCAAAAAAAAGTTAATTAATAAGGATACACATCTATTACTTTTATTTTCTAAACCCTTCTTATTTAGGTGAGGGAAAATTTACTCATAATAGTAGCGACCCACAATCTAAAGGAGAGTGCGAATTCAGAATTTTTAACAACTTGCTCTGGAGATGTTGACTACTTTTAAAATTGATACTTTTGTATGCATAATATTAGTAACAATATTGATGTTTTCAAATTTAATTTGGTAATAAAAAGTTAAAATGAAGGATAAACTTGAATATAAACAAATTTTTGTGGAGTAACTTCAATATATTGATTTACTAATCTAAATAAGATATTAGATAGGCTTATTATGAGACCTAATTTGCTTTCTATTTTTCCCCTTCTTTCAATTTTCTTCTTCTTTTGTTTGTTTTGTATAAATGCAAATATGACATTCATGGCCCCTCCATCTTCACTAGATCTAAAAGCAACCATTGTCAATATGCTCCAACTACGCAGCCTACCATGTTGGCTACGGCATTGCTGTCAATATTTTAGTTTCATTTTATTTTTTATTCATTTTTTTTATTTTTGAGTTCTTTATTGATATTTGTTTGTTTGTTTGTTGTTTTTATCATATCTAATTTTTTATAAAATAATTTCTCTTTCGTTTCTTTATTTATCCAATCTAAAATTTGAAATATTGAAAAATACAAAATCAAAATCAGATTTCACACCCTGCAAGTTGATCTTAAATTTAATTTTCTCCATTTATATGTGCATATTAAAATTCAACCACAATTTCTTAGTCAACGTAACGAATTATTGAAATTGGCCAGCCACATGTGTGACCAGTTTGGGCGGGAATTAATTGAAGATGAAACAGGGATTTTTCTATGGCTCTGTTAAGTAATTAACGGATTGTTCGTAGCAGATTATATTAATTAATAATTAATAGTAATTATATTAATTGATTTAATTTAGTTGAATGTATTAACTGGTTGTATAAAAGTAATCAATAAAATTAATTGATAGTTTGTAATTATTTACTTGTTTGAAAAAAGAAAATAATATATAAAGACATGATTATATTCAATATTTGTTTGAACAATTTATTGGTTAACAATATGTGTTACTATTATTATGCATTAGATTGTAAAAAATAGTTTTTTAATATAACATTACTAACATATTTTGAAGCCATGGACGGAGTCAGGATTTGGGGTTTGGGGGACAAAACATAAATTTTTGAAAGTGAGGAACAAATTCATAAATAAACTATTTTAAAAAAAAAATTATATAGGAAGACCAAAGTGAAAAAAAAAAGTTTCTTAGGGGTGGGGGTGCAATTGCCCCTTTGAAGCACATGTATTAATCCCGTATATTTGAAGAGAAATGATTATTAAAATCATATATAAGAAGGGGTGCTTATCGAGCGAGTCGATCGCGAGTTGAGCAGTGCTCGACTCGTGCTCGTTAAAAAAATTTGTTGTTCGACTCGACTCGTTGCTCATTAAGCTCGTTAAAATTGTGCTCGATTCGTGCTCGTTAAAAAAGTTTGTTGCTCAACTCGACTCGTTGCTCGTTAAGCTCACTAAAAAATTTACCTTATTTTTTAACTAAAAGTAATTTTTAATAATACTATATGGGGCTTAATATTAACATAAATTAACAAATTTAACAAAAAAATATCAAAAGAGTGTATAAAGTACTTTCAAAGTCCAAATTTCAAACTAACAATCCACAAATAGGCCAAACTAGCATATTAAAATTAAAGTAACAATCCACAAATTCACCAAACTAACATATTAAAACTAAAGTAACAATACACAAATACATCAAACTAACATATTAAAAGCATTCTTGAAAAAAAAAGTTCAACGATCCATAACCAATCTTGAAAATAAGGAAATCAACATCTCTTCACTTCATTCATTGTTGCTTGCAATCATCAAACTACAAACTTGGGAGGATAATTTCCTTTGCTTGATCAACAAAGTTATCATGTCAATAAAAAATAGTTATAATATCTTATAATAAGAAGCTAAAATAAATTTTCTTACTTTGTCATGAACAATATAGAACTAAATCAATTAATATATTTAATCTTAAATGGTCTTACTTTATTCTTTCTCTTCACTCCATGGAGAGATCGACACCAATCTCCACTACAAATCAACATTTGCACAGTATCCAGGGATAATGAAGCTCTATAAGAATCAATCACGTGGCTCTCAACACTAAATGTAGCCTCAGAAGCTACAGTTGTTATCGAAATTGCTAAAACATCAATAGTCATCCTTGACAAAATACGAAACTTCAAAGATTGATCCTTCCACCAACTTATAGGTTCAAAGTGGTCACCTTTATCCTTTTTTGTTTGTAGTAAAATAATATTATTAATTAATAATATTTTATTATTTATTAGAAAATTAATAGATTAGTTAATTTTTCATTTTTATTATTTATTAACAAATTAATAATTATTTTTTAGATTTATTTTTTGAATGAAATAATTTTAAAGTAATTACTAAAAAAATATTTTAAAAAATTAACGAGCTGCTCGCGAACTTATCGAGTCGAGTTAGACTTTGCTCGACTCAACTCGTTAAGGTCTCGAGACGAGTTCAAGTCGAGTCGACCAACTCGAGTCGAGCATTTATCGAATTTTGACCGAGTCGAGTTCGAGCTGCTCAACTCGTTAAGCACCCTTATATATAAGTATATGTTTTATTTCAAAAGTATGTGTGAGTTATTCAAATTTAAGTTATTTGGAGAACCGTCTTTATAATTAAAGGCCAAAATAGATCTTAAAACACTTATATCTAATCTTCTAAACTCAAAAAAAAAAATGCTCCAACAGTATTTTCAATTTTAGAGGATTCAATTCAATATGTTGTTATAATTTTTTGTTTACCAAACAATAAACTAAATTACCGGATATAACTGATCAATTTTCCAAAAGTGACTATGAAAATTCCACTTTTATGATCTAAAATATATTCACTTATTTTTTAAAGTTTTATAGAGAATACATTAACTTCCTCTATTTAAATTTAAAAATAATATATTCTTATTTTTAATTACAAAATAATGAAAATTTAATTATTTGAAACTAAATTAAAAACCACGAAATTAAATTTATTTATTTTCTCATTTTAATTTTTTGGGTTTGTAAACTAATACTTTATTTTATTATTTTGATAGAGAGAAGAAAAAAGAATTATTTAGAATGGAATATAATATTAATTAAAATTAAGAAAATATCTAATACACCTAACACTTCAAAGAAGCAAACCCCACCACCAAGATAAGGTTGGATGGGGGAGTGAAAGGGGATGAGAATCTGTCTTCACAGTTTGAGAGAGATAGCCTTCGAATTTATTTCATCCATAGCTTTCAAAAATAAACAAGTGACCTAAATATATTACATTTTTATATTATTTCAAATTTAAAAATTACTCCTATATTTTTATGATATTAAAATTTTATTATATTATTTTAAAATTTTGGTCTTTTATTTAATTTTTATTGTTAACGGCTAAAGTAATAACTAGAAAAGATAAACATAACTTTCTTAGTCTCTATGTTTATAGTTTTTTTTTTATCAATTTAATATTTAATTTAAAAAATCATCGTTAATTGATAAAACTGTAAACATATAAAAGACTAAAAAAGTTGTTTTGCATTTTTTATAGCTACTAGGTTGGAAATTAACATTAAAAGTGAGCAAGAATTAATGAAGTACCAAAATTTTTGAATAAAAAATATGGTGAAATACCTAAATCATTGTTCGACTTTGATTTATGATCTATTTTGGTCACTGAATTTTAAAAACGACTAATTTATTCATTGAATTTTATACATTGATCTATTTTGGTCACTTCTTGATGATATGAATTATTTTATTATTTTTTTATCTTGATATGTCATTTTTATTAATATTAAATGTCAAATGTGACTTTAAAAAAATAAAACTCAAACACATGAACCGCCCAAAAACCCAAATCAAATCCATTTTCTTCAATAAAAAAACATAAACCCCAAATACACACACAAGAGCAGATCTTCCCATCTTCTTGTGATCTGAAATTAGAGTTCAATACCCTTGATGGCGCCGGTCGCCGGATACTCTAACGGTGATCATAATAGTCATTTTCCCGGCCAAAACACACAAAACAAAGGGTTTCAAAACAACCACTCATACACGAACGAAAAGAGAACTCACGAGGCTTACCCCAACACTGATTTTAAAAAGGGAAACGGAAAGGACTGCGATGCAAGATAAAACGAAGGAAGTTGAATGGTTTTTGAACCGTTTTCGAGCAAACGACGGTCGACGAGGGTGAGCCAAAGAGTGGATTATGTTCGAAATGGAATGGGATTTGATTGGTGGTCTCGAATCATCACACGAACGACATTATAGCTCATGCCAAAACTTGATCAGATAGATTTGGTCAAAGAAATTTGGGGTTTAAGTTTTTATTGAAGAAGATGAATTTAATTTGGGGTTTTGGGTGTTTCATGTGTTTGAGTTTGATTTTTTTTATTTTTTAAAATCACATTTGGCATTTAATATTAATAAAAATGACATGTCAAGATAAATATAATAATAAAATAATTCATGTCATCAATGAGTGACCAAAATAGGTCAATGTATGAAGTTCAATGAGTAAATTGGTTGTTTTAAAAGTTTAGTGACCTAAATAGGCTAGAGAGCAAAGTTGAGTAATGATTTAGGTATTTTACCCTAAAAATAATACATTAATTTAAGGATAATTGTTTCACGCACAAACGCTCGTGAAAACTTTGTTTCCACAAGCACCTTAATTTTATAGTTTAGGGATTTCGTTTAGGGTCTAGTGTTTAGGGGTTTTAGTGGACAAGTTTTGAATTTAAGGGTGTGGTTAGAATTTAGGGTATATAGGTTAAAACTGAATCTCTAACCATGTTACTCTAAAAACTGAAACGTAATCTATAAATTCTAAATTTTAACCATAAACCCTAAATTCTAAACCCCTTACACTTAAACCCTAAATTGAGTCATTGGACCCTAAAACTAAGGCGCTTGTGAAATTTTTTCGTTTCCACGGTCAACACATGAGATATTTTTCCTTAATATGTTACAAAATTAAAGTATAAAGATTAAATTTTAAATTTTGATCAGATATCCGAATTTTCTGATCGCATCAATGGATAATCGAATTGAATCGGCAGGATCGGATATTTTTGAATACCCCTAGCAGTCGCCTTCCTAAAAATTTGAAATTCATATATGATTTAGAATTTTTTTTAGAAATTTTCTATATATTTTCTATTGACAATCTATTTTCGCCCCCTAAAATTTTATATTTTTGCCCCCTTAGAGTTTTATAGATTCGCCCCCCAACCATAGTATTAAACACATAGTAATGTTTTCAAGGTTACCGACGTTATAAGTGCAACGCAATGAAGGAACCGCATCACGATTTTACGGTCCGATTCAAAAGCCCATAATCACCACGACCGCGATTTAAAACCCTGCGATGCAGTACTTCAAGGTATCATCGACGAACATCGAGAGAGATTGGAGAGAAGCAATACAGGGGACGAAGGAGAAGAAGCCAACGAAGACCTGATCACTGTTCTGTTAAAAATTCAGCAACTTGGTGATCTCGAGCTTCCTTTGTCCGACAACGACATCAAAGCAATCATTTGGGTTAGTATGTCAGGTTTTGTTCGTGATGTTTTAGATTAGAATCTTCCATGTTTTATGTTCTTCTTTTTGAAACCAATGTTGGTACATGATCTCTCAGGATGTTTTCAGTGGGGGGAGCGAGACATTCGTCGATTGGGCCATGTCGGAAATGATTAGGAATCCAAGGGTGTTGAACAAGGCACAAACCGAGGTGAGAAATGTTTGTAATGGAAAAGGTGATGTGGATGAAGCAAGTGTCCAAGAACTAAAATACTTGACATTAGTAATCAAAGAAACTTTTAGGCTGCACCCTTCGTTTCCTCTGTTACTTCCAAGGGAGAGTCGAGAGACCTGCAAAATCAACGGATATCGAATACCTGCAAAGACCAGGGTCATCATCAACGCATGGGCTATTGCAAGAGATCCCAAGCATTGGACCGAACCCGAGACGTTTTATCCCGAAAGATTCATGAATTGTTGGAGTGATTTCAGAGGAACAGATTTGGAGTTCATTCCATTTGGTGCAGGGAGAAGGACGTGCCCGGGCATATTGTATGCACTTCCAAACATTGAGTTGCCTTTGGCTAAATTGCTTTACCATTTCGATTGGAAGCTTCCTAATGGAATGGGGCATGAAAATTTGGATATGACTGAAGCATTTGGTGTGACCGTAAGGAAAAATGATTTAATCTTAATACCAACTATTCATAGGCCATGTATATGATGATTAATGCTTTTTTCGGACAGTAAACTGTTTGTAGAAATGAAGATGTTTTTATTTGTATTGTGGCAAGAAAAAAACATATGAAGTATGTTTCAGTTGTAGTCCTATGTATGCATGAAATTCATAGTTAGCATCAACTGATAAGTAATCATGCATGAGACTTTCATATCAACAGCTGAACTCAATTTCTCTATTCGGCCCAACTCTGAAGTCCGGCCCATTATTTTAAGCCCACACGTCTTTAAGCCCATTATTCATAGTTACCATTTCGTACTTGTTACATTATGATCCAATACTCAAATGAAAAAGGATTCTGATCCAGATCGTGCTTGTTACGGGCCAAGGAATGTTGAAACTGCTCATGAAATGATTTATTTGAATTATATACTGTATTTTTTTATCATACGAATTATGTACTATAGAGATATATTATGAGGACAACCCACCTAATCTAATTTATTATATTCAGAGCGTAATGTTTCTAACTTTGTTTAAAAGATATAGTGTTGTGCGACTCATTCTATTTCGAAAGAGGTGCGTTCTCTGCTGGCTAATATCCTTTACTAATGGATTCCGCTGATGTTCTACGCTAGTGTCCTTCGTTGGTGTCCTTCAAAGGTATCCTCTATAGACAGATGTCCTCCATAGTACATATGAGTTTAATCTTGTGTGAAGAATCTACTTCTCGTTTTACGTGTTCGATGAAAAATAAAAAACTCAATCCAATAAGACTTTTCTTGTATGAGAGTTTCCTTGTAAAGAAACAATTTATGCACGTAAATAAATATTACAATCATGTACTGTCTTGAATTATTGTTTTGTTTCACGGTAGTTATCTTCTAGCCATTAATGTTCGTTTGATTATAACATCAATAAATCAATTGATTGTTGAGAGTAGAAATCGTATGTCTTTTTTTGTGTCTTTGTTAATATCCTATCATTAAAAAATTAAGCTTAAGATTTAAAATTTATAGTTAAGATTTAAAATTTGATTTTTGGGTATTAAGCACTAAAAAAGTAAGAAAATTTTTGTCCGACTATTGATCGCTCATAAGACGATGACAATAAAAACACTTTTTTTTGAAATTCAGTGAGGAGTAAACAGATTGATCGGAGGCGAAAATATTTGAAACTGTTGAAGATAATTTCTGACATCACGGGGCCAACAGGCCCAACACGTTCAAAACATACCCGAATTCATAAGACTCGTAATTAGGGGTGTGCATAATTAACCGTAACTGTGAATCGTAACCGTTAACCGATATAATATTACTTTTTACAGGTTAATTACCCGAACCGTTATGGTTAAACGGTTTCGGTTAATCAAACCACTAAAAATTATGGTTAATGGTTACGGTTATGGTTACGAATTTTTACAAATGGTTAACCTATAGGTTAACCGTTATTAAATATATATATATATATATTAAAAATAAAATACATTGAACTAAAAGTTCAGCCCGCACACCCATTTTCTAATTTATAAACTTTATTTTGTAATCTAATTCATAATTATTTTTTATCTTCGATTTGCTAGTATTAGATTATATTTCTTGTACTAACTTGTTTCATATTTTTAAATATAGAATTGACGAATTTAACACTTAATCAACAAACAATTACGATTGATGAGTCATAATCACACACAAATCTGCCATTTCTTGCCTTAGTAGAAGAACTTTGGGTTACAAGGGCAGAGCTCTCAGTTGAAGAATCATCAGGCAGCACATAAAATCTCCTACTTTCTTCTTGTCGAACCTTTGAAAAAACTTCTGTAATTGATGGTAGAGGTTTGCTGCCAAGTAACCGGGCGAGTATCGATACCGCCCTCTTGGTATCGATGCTCTCCCATGAGTATCGATACCCCAACTAGGTTCGAAAGAATTTGACCACAAGTCGTACCGATACACTCTTACCCCATATCAGTTCTCATCATCGGTACTAGGATCTCCCATGAGGATTTTTCTTGGGCAGATTGCCCAGCGTGTATTGATACTCTCCCATCACTATCGATACCCCAACTAGGTTCGAAAGAATTTAACCACAAGCCGTACTGATACGCTATTACCCCGTATCAGTATTCATCATCGGTACTAGGATCGCCACGTACCAATCCAAGCCTCTACCCGTACTCCACCCTTCGCGTACCGGTACGCTAAGCCTCTCCTAGGCAATCAACATCGCGTACTGGTACTCCCCAATGGGTACGGTACCCCTACTAGATTCGAAGGAATTCATCCTAAGGACGTACCGATACGCTACGTACCATACCGGTACTCAAAGCCTTTCCAGGCAATGTAATAGTGCGTACCGTTACGCCCCTTGCGTACCGGTATGCCTAAACGTTACTGGATTTCCATCTAAGTGAGGGGTACGGATACATGGGGAGGCGTATCGGTACTCCCCTCACACACTGTCCCTCAATATACAAAGGAGTATTGGTACGCAGCCACCCCGTACCAGTACTCGAGTCCAATTTTAAACCTAGAGCTCGGGATTACACCAATCCCACCCTTAACCCCCATGATTAACTCTCAAATTTTTCCTACAAGTTATTTGGAGTATATTAGGTGGTTTCCTACCAGTTTTACCCATTATCAACTCCCAAAACGTGATTTACCATTAGAGGGGTTTAAGGCTCAAGAACCCTAACTAAGCAGCCCATAAACATAAAACCAAGCAAGGCAATCATCTTATGAGGCTCATGAAACGTAGGAGTCAGAGATGTACTGACCTTTAGCAAGGATTCATGAGCTAAGGCAGCAACCAAGCTTCTTCCTTGCTCCAAGCTTCAAACCCAACTTCCACCAAACCAGGAGATATTTACCTTGAAAGATATAACATTGCTTGCTGATCAAATCTCCCTTTATCACCAATCCGAGATTCACACTCTTCAACCTCAAGCTTTCATCTTTTCTTTTGGTTCTTGGGTAGGAGAAAGGAGAGGGTTTTTGGGAGAGGAGGACAAGGGAGCCAAGGTGATATCATCACCTCCCTTTTTCTGAAAAAAATGTTAAGGCTCTACCGGCCTTTGTCCCCCATTTATGGTTTTACCATAATGCCCCTTCCTCAAAACCAACATAAGCCAAGCCCAAACCACCAGGCAATCCTAACAACGCATGTAGGCCCATAATGGCCCAACATCTCAGCCCGACGTATTGGTCCAAGACCCGGGTCAACGTCCATTGTTGACTCGAGAAATCCGGGTCATTACATTGTGATTGGGCAAACTATAAATTTTAGGGGGCGAATCTATAGTTAATACAATTTTTTTTTTAAAAATAAGACAAATGAAAGGTAATTTTTTGTGGGGCCGCGGGACAAGAGCCCCTCCCGTTGTCCATTTAATTTCCATTTATCAGCGATATAAAAGATTTTCCTTGGAGGATACATTTTATCTGTCCTTTTGTGCTTGAGTTGCAGGCCTCATGGACAGCATTCTGTCATTTTGGCCGAAGATGCACCCAAGTGCATGGAAAACCGAAACGATAGAAATGATCCGGGTCCAATTGTAAGCGGATCGCGACAGATATATCTCGCATTTCCGGCTGAGAGCAGTTTTAGTGAAGATGATGTCTCCAACTATTTCAGGTAACATGATAACCAAATCATTTCTGCAGTCATATCTTGTGTCCTGAAGTTTTCTTACTTTTCCAAGTTTCTAATTGCAGCAATTATGGTTAAGTTGAAGATGTACGGATCCCCTGCCAGCAGAAGCGGATGTTCGGGTTTGTAACCTTTGTCAATGCAGACACTGTGAAGATGATTTTAGCGAAAGGAAATCCGCATTATGTCTGCGGGGCTCGTGTTCTGGTGAAGCCTTACAGGGAAAAACCAAAGCTGGTTGACAGGTAACAAGAATTGTTTCTGTTCTTCATTCCTACATTTGAAACTGCGAATAATAGTGATCTATATAGATGATTTTATTTTCATGCAGGAAGTACCAGGAAAGAATGGAGTCTCCTATGTTTTATTCTCCACATTATACTGACATTGAATCCGAGATTCAGTCGAGTAATTAGCTTCTTTTATAACTTTCTTTATATTCAAGCAAGTTCGACTTTCGAGTGAAGTAACTAGCACTCATCTGATATTGTAATTTCTCAGTTCCAAGAGGATATGCAACGTCTAGGTTGTACAAGAAGCAGTTTGTAGAACAACCAGAGCAGTTCTTTCAACCTCCAAGGAGGCGTCCTTCGGAGATGCATTTGGCACAGAAGCCTCTGGCTAATCAGTCCTTCTTCGCCCACTCCATCGACGAGTTAAAAGTCTTGGAAGGTATCAAACTTTTCCTAGGTTAGCATGCTTGTTAATTAGACCTCGTCTTCAATTCTATACTGTGAAATGCTTTCTTTTCCTCCGAGCAGAACAGCTCGATATCCCATCAACCAAATTCAATTTTCTGTTCGAAGCTCTCAACATCGGCACTGCATCCAAAGAAAAAATAAAGCATGTAGAGACCAACAACAATGACCAGGAGAGGTACAACATTTTGAACCTAAAACTACACATATTCTTCATCTTATCTGTCTCGGCTCTAATTGTTTCGAACGTTTATGCATCTGCAGTGACAGACTCAATCTGCCGGATAGCCCATTCGCTCCCACAGTACCTAACGGCATATCCGCTGTCATCTAGGCCCCAGCAACACACATAATAGAAGAGTTAGTTAGGTTACCAGTTTCAAAGGTGACAATCTACTAATATATACATAAACAAAGCCCTTTTACGTCTCCTGCAAGTACATAATCTCCGAAAGAAGGATCTTCCCCCCTCTGTTACATGATTTTGAAGCGGCGGAACGAAAAAGATACGATACATAGAAGTACTATATATAAAGAAGGTTCTACACTTTTTATGTTAAAATCACAGGAATAAGGCAAGAGAGAGGTATGGATCTTTAGAAGAGGATGTAATACAGGTCTTTTTGTAGGTGAACAAAAGAAATAGAGCAGTGTACAGAGAGTTTCAAATGTGTTTGAAAATCACTGTAACAATGGCAATAGAATTGAATCAACTTCAACCATATGTAGGCAACTTTCATTTACACCAAGTTTATTATCCTTAATTGCCTCCGGTGCAATCTGTGTATATCCGAAAAATCATTGCAAGCATCGAGCTGTATAACTAACTAATAACTAATTCAACTCAAACTATAACTAGAAAACTCGCATACGAGTTGCACATGATGGGACTTGAATCTGATTCGGTTTCATTTTGGTATGTGATACCGATAAGATCGAAAACCCGGATTCTGAAACTACGAATTCAACACTCTTGTAAAGTTTCATGATTTATTACCATACAAGAAGGTTTCATCAATGCAAAGAGAGATTTGGGAAAGAGACGAATCCATTTGAGGTTTGTCTAATTCATTAACTTCAAGTTTTGTTTTGTAGTCGACGGCGACATTAGTTTTACTGTCGGTTGTCGACCGCCGGATCTATTTTATTTTTTTTTAGTTTTTTAATAAAATAATTATGTATTTGTGACACTATTTTCCTGTCTATTGACATGCTTAACTCTGTCTATTGGCATAATCTTTGTCTTCTGGCATGTTTTCTTCTACTCCTTCGGTCGTTTTGACCGTTCTTTATTTTATATTTTATTAGGGTTGGATTTGACGACGCCACGACTGATTAAGATGGCGCTTATTTGTAATCCTGCTTGTGAAGAGTTTCTCACGGTGCTCGGCTCTGATTTACGTTTTCTCGGTGGTCTATCAATAGCTCCATCCCCTTTTGTGGTTCGTTTTGCCGATGCAGTCAGGTTTCGTATCTATTTTTCAATCGAGTATTTGGATGTGTTTATAACCTTTTTATGTATGGTTTATGTCTGATCTAAAGTGGCTAATTTTAGAAGAATGTTCAAATTATATATTTAGTTTACAATAATAGTTTGTAAATATTTATTGTAATTTTGAGTATTTCCTCGTTAATAAAACTAGTGGTTTTTTTCGGAAAAAAATCATGAAGTTGACAGCACAACCACTTGGCGAGGGTCCTAATAATAATATTTTTGAACTCCAAATTGGACCTACATACATATAATTAATCTGCTAATCTCAGTTCCAGAATTCACAATATAACTCCGCCATTCACGCAAAAGTAACTGGCTGGTCCTTGAAACAAAGCTGGAAAGTTATGTTACTTTGCTTCTTTAGTTTTTTCAAAATTATTTGCAACACATTCTATACGAATACAAAAATTTTATACTAGGTGGGTTACAGCAACGTAATCAGAATATACACTCCTAAGCTTACTTTGATGATTTTAAAATCCCATTAGGTTCGAGCGATAAAGAGTTCAATATCCTCTTAAACAACGTCTTAGGTTTTGGATGGAACAGATAACTCTAAGAAATCTTAGCTCCTGTTTAGGAATCCAATCTGATTCGACTTCGGATATATTCGAGTTACCCTTATAATATATCATAGAAAACTGGTTGACAGCTTAGCCAAAAACTTGAATAGGTAACAACTAGACCAGTAGAATAAGGCCTTGAGCTTGAAGCAACTAATGTTTGGCGTGATTGGCGCAAATGCATGCCAATGCAAGGCAAAACCAGCTAGAGCTGTACTGGAGTAACTGGACTTTGCTGCAAATGGCCATGCATGCCGCCAGTACCGAACCTTTCGATGTCGAAATTAATGGAGGAAACAACCCGAAAGGTCAACAAAGACAGTTGTGTGTACGAATTTGCATATTGCACCCATATGCGTAGGCTTAAATAATATGATAATAACCAAGTTGGAAATAGAAAATGCCAACTTTTACTTGCGAGGTTCCTCGATAATACATGTTAGAATGAAGTAAGAAAAGAAAATGAAATCCTACAAGAGTTGGAACCAAAAGCAAAAGATGAGGATGTACATGATTGTTCTAACCTATATATCAACCAGGGCGTAATATTTTTAAATTTGTTCAAGGGTCTAAGCTTTCACTTGATTGGAATATGAATTACTACCATTTTTTAAATTTGATCAAATAATTGTTGATTTGATTAAATTTGACGACATTAGGGTTTGGGTTGTATGGTTTAGAATTTAAGGTTAGTGTTTAGAATTTAGGGTTTGAGGTTTAGTTTTTTAGGGTTTAGGTTTAATTTTGATTTATGGTAAAAATAGACAGGCTTGTGTAAAATTTATTTTACACGGCCTGTGTATCAAATTTAAACCTTTCTTCTATTATCATTTTGACTCTTAATCTTTAAATTGTCTCTAAATTGATGTTTTCTTAAGAGAATACTGATTGAATCGCTAAATTTTTAACAACGCTGACGTGGTAGCTTGCATGGTAGTCCATGTGTGTATACCTCAATGCTTGGTTGGCTAACTTTCTAACAATATATTATGAGATTATCTAAAAAAATTATTTTATTAATGTATATTTTTTTCTAAGCCAGATAAATTTTATTAATAAAAATGCATCCCAAAAAAACAAGATCAGAAATTTTGGCCCTAAAAAGGTCCAATGTTATATGGTTCTTTCTGGTACTGAAGATGGACTGGGGATGAAGAAGTTGGGCTTGGATCACTAAACGCAATGTAAAAAGAAAGTGAGTCATGAAACGTCAGCGTTTAAGTTACAAAATCCCCTCTAGTCTCTTATACTTAATTTAATGAGTATCAAATAATTTAGAGATGTTCAAAAATACCGACTCGGTTGACCCGACTCGTCGATCTGCTGACCCGAACCTTAAAAGATATATTAATTTTTTTAAAAAAAATTTTCATTTCGATTTTTTTTCAGGTAGTTAGGCCGAGTCTGGGTCAAATTTTTTTGTAGTCGGGTACCCGACCCGATACTTTTAACATATTTTTTTAGTTTTAAGTTATATTTTTATTTTAGATTTCTTAATATTTTTACCCTAAAACTAAATTTAAATCTCTAAATTATTTCTATGTTTGTATTATATACTTTTAAGTTTTAATTTTTTCAAAAATATTTGTATCAATTTGTTAATACAAGATTCGAAAGAGAAAAACGAGATTAATATTTTTAATGCCTTTTTGGTGATAAAATTTATATATATATATATATATATATATATATATCCAAATATTTCTATCTTAAAACTAACTTCAAAATATTATTTTTTGTGTTTGGATTATGTATTATGAACTTTTAAATTTTATGTATTTACTATGTGATTTTTTAAATTTAAATTTAAAAATAAATAAATAAAAAGTGAACCGGGTACCTAGTACCCGATTTTACGGGTACTCGGGTTTTATGGCTACCCGATAATTTCGAGCCGGAGTAGACCAAAAAATCCAATACCTAAAAGATCGGGTACCCAGTACTTTGGCACCCGAAAAGTCAGATACCTGAAAATGAACACCCCTGCAAAGTATAATATTTGACATAATATCAAATATTTATGCAAATAAATTAAATTAAATTAATAATTATTTTAAAATAATAATTCCAGATTTATTTTTTATTAATTTTTTTTTAATTTCAGTCAAGTTCGAACCAACTCAAAACAAAAATCTAATAAAGGAAATAAATCACACGCCGAATCAAAAGTAGCCGTTTTGATTCCTCTTTCTTTTTATTGCCTCATTTATTCTTTATAAACATTTTTTATATTTTTATTTTACTTACATCCAAAAGACCAAAACAAGTTGTTTTAATTAGGGTCGTAAATGAGACGAGATAGATCGCGAGTTACTCGAGCCTGAATCAGTCAAAGTTTAGTCAAAGCTCGACTCGATTGGACTCGACTCAAACTCGAACTCGGTTCGAGTTCTTAACGAGCAGAGCCGAGCTACTTGATACCTGACTCGAAAAGCTCGCGAGCTACTTAAAAATATAATATACTATTTTTTATTTTTTATAGTTTAAAATCTAAATTCCTAAACTTAAAACCCTAAAATATAAACCCTAAACATAAGTCTTAAACCCTAAAATCTAAATCCTAAGTTCTAAACCCAACAACATAAACCTCTAAACCTTAAACTAACACCCTAAACCCTAAAATTTACAACCTTGAGTTAACAAACTTGTGTATCTGAGTTTTTTCTTGATAAGGCTTTAAATGAGACATGATAGATGGCTAGCTACTTGAGTCTGACACGGTCAAAGATTGATCAACACTTGACTCGATTGGGCTCGAATCAAGCTCGAACTCTACTCGAGTTTTTAACGAGCCGAGTCGAGCTCAGATTTCTCATGCTCGTTAAAAATTACTTAAGCTCGAACTCGACTCAAAATCTTAACGAGCCGAGTCGAACTCAGTACTACTCGAGCTCTTGCCGGCTCGTTTACATCCCTAATTTTATAATTCCCTCTTACTTTTACAGCTTCATTTATTTTGCCGTGAAAATTTCATATGCATAGACTTAAATATAGGGACAGAGCTATATGGGAGTGAGAAGGAGCAATTGCTCCTCACTCCCAATAAATTCTTTTTCACTTTAATTTTTTAATATATATTTTTTAAAATAATTTATTTATAAAATTATTTTTCACTTTTAAGCATTCATGTTTTACCTTTAAATTCCAAATTTTAACTTCGTCCCTACTTAAGTAAATTGATAATAACCAAGTTAAAAGTAGAAAAAAGCTTACTTACAGGAATGTACTAACCTTTTAAAACAGTTGATAATAGTCTAATATTTTAAAATTTGTTTAAATAAGTATTTAATCTTTCACTTGATTGAAATAGAGATTAGCATTTTTCAAATTTGGTCGAATAATAGTTGATTTGATAAAATTCGATGATATTTATTATTTTTTTGTTATAACAAAAAGTTTAATCTCCATGTAATTGGTTACTTTTCTTTGTATATTTATATGAGATTTTTAGTGGACTAGCCCTTTTTTTCTCTCTTTTTGATGCATTGTATTTATAATATCTTTCATGGTGTTTAATAAAATTCAGTTGTCATTGTTTAAAAAACTCTTACCGTTTATTTTTTTTCAGTTGTCACATTAATCTTAATTCTTTTTTATCACTTTGACCCTCCGCCTTCAAATTATCTTTAAATAATTATTTACGAGTAAGTGATTAAATCGTTAAAATTTAACAGTGTTGATGGGGCAGTTTGTATGGTTGTCCATATATATCTCAATGTTTGCTTGGTTAACTTTCTAAAAAGCATTAGGTTAAGGGTGCTTTAAGCCCTTTAACTTTTAAAAAAAATCAATTACGCCCTTGAATTTTTTTGCACCAAATTAAGCCTCTGAATCAATAAATTTAATCAATTAAGTCCTTTAATCGATTTTGACAATCAATTTTTGATGATTTTTTATTAAGATATTATTGTTACGTAACTCATTATATTTAATATTATTTTATAATAATAAAGTTTTTTATTATTTATTTTTATTTGAAATATTTGTCTTAGTATTAGTGTTAAATAATTAAGGGTAAAAAAATAATTTCAACCCCAAAAGTGATTTTCCACCCCAAAAGCTAGAAATTTTAGCTTTTGAGGTTGGGTGAAAATCATTTTTTAAGCAAAAGCTATTTTTTAAGCAACGCCAAATGGGGCCTTAGAAGACTCGGGTTCAAATGACTTTGTCTGCAAGATGTATATGTATTGTCAAATGGTTAATAATATGTATGAACAAATAATAAACCATACCCCAAATTATCTACCCCTTTCTATGCCCCTGCCCAAAATTTCTCTTCCCCTCTCTATGCTTCAACACTAAAAAAAATTAAATTATGAGTTTTAACCTTAAAGCCTGAATCTTAAACTTTAAAAATATACCATACCTCAAATTTCCTAAACCTTAATTCTAAACCCTAAACTATTTTTTTTACCTTGGGGGCATAAATAAGTGCGCAAAAAGGGGACAAAAATCATCTGCCTTTTTCAGTGACCCTTTCTATGACCCAACCTTAAAAATCAAATTCTAAGACTAATCATAAATTTTAAATCTTAAATCCTAAACCCTAAAAATTCACTCACCCCAAATTTCCTAAACTCTAAACATAAACTTGTACCTAAAACCTTAATCCTAAACTATAAACTTAATTTTTGTAATGTGGACACCAAAAAAAGGATTTCTATTAAGGAAAAAATAGGATTTTTATTCTTTGATTTTAGTTAGGCCACGTGACTTCCTTTAATTAGACCAAGAGATAACGCAATGCAAGAAAAACGTATGCAGTGAAACGTTAAGAGTTTAAGTTTCGAGATGCTCTCTAATACTTAATTTAATGAGTAACAAGTAATAATCTTTGACGTAATGCCAAATATTTATCCAGAATTAATTAAAATATCATAGGTTTCTTAAAACCACCAGTTCAAAACCATTTTCTATTGAATTTTTTTATTACCAATCAAGTTAAAACTAACTCAAAATAAAAATCTAATAACTGAAGGAAGTTATGTAGCGTGACCAAAACTAATTGTTTCGATTCCCTCTTTCTTTTTATTGTCTCAATTACTCCGTCATAGACGTTTTTTTTTTATTTCTTTTCATTTGCATCAAAAGCTAATTGTTTCGATTCTCTCTTAGTTTTATGGCTTCGATCAGTAGGGAATCATGATATACTGTTCTATTTTTCTTTCTCCGCCTCTCACCGTTAAAATTTGAAAGAAAATGCTTCATCGTTGAGAAATTTCCTCTCTTCCTCACTCGGTTGTAAGTGTTGTTCTTGGCAATTGCTCTTTGTATTCACCCGTGCTGCTCTGTTTGTTTCGAATTGTCCATTATTGAGGGGGGGGGGGGGGGGGACTGCAGGCTTTGAAAAATTATGAGAAAAAGTCATCTCTATCTTACTCGTGTACGGCCATTAAACACCAGATGAATCAACAAGCCTTAAAATCGCCACAAATACCTCATCTTAAACCCTTTAAATTCCATCACGTTCGACTAGTTCTTATTCATTTAGCTTCAACATTAGAGAAAACAAGGGATGGCAAGGATTGGTTTTGTCGTGTTCTCATTGGCATTACTTCTGTCAATGCAATCTGCGGTGGTAAAATCCAAACAGCCGCCCAAAGGTGGTATGGAAGCCATTAACGAGAAGCAGGACCAGAAAGTGACTTCCAAGGAAGTGAAGAAAGACGTTTCAGCGGGGCTGAAAGATGCCGTGAACAAAGGGCTTGTGAAGGACACGGATGTGAATTATGATGAATCGTTTTCGCCGCAGCAGGAGGAAGAGTTTCTGATGAAGTTGTTCTTTAAGGTGATGATGAAGATGGCGGACGAAGGGAGGATGGACCCGAAAGTTCTGAGGGAGAAGCTTTTTCCGGGCGGAGGAGACACCATGGAGCCCAAGATTCAACCGGAGGTCATTCAGGCTTTGAGGGATGCGATGAGGGAGACAGAAAATGTGCAGGCTGGTAATGTGCCTAAAAGCACAAAACGCACACTCTGATTGCTTGGTAACATGCACGTGCATTATACGTGTATGTATGCATGCATGCATGCATCTAAAGGGTATTGAATTTTCTCAGAATAAAAATAAAATTGTTTCTTCACCTTCTCTATCATTTTTTTGCCATTTAATTCGACTAGATTTGATCGAACACTTACCTTTATATGAGAGATAGGTATAGATTTCAACAGAAAGATCATACTAGAAAATAGGATAAATTACGTAAATCATCATTAAACTTTACTCTCAAACCTATTTTGGTCACTAAAGTTTCAAAACATTCAGTTTACTCACTGAAGTTTAGACATTGAACGTTTTTGTCATGTTCATTTACCGGCGAACGGATAAACTTCTCCGAGATTCAAACGGTGGAAAGCTTCATCCGCACGAGGGAAGCAATATAATAAGAAATGAGTTGTATCCGACGTCGAAAGAGGGAAATCGGAGAGAGAGAGAGAGAGAAATCGAAAGGTTTCTGTCCGATCGTGGACTTCGGGACATTTTTCGACGAAATGGAGGTCGGATTCGAACTCAGGAGGCGAGACGAATCGACTTGTGAAATTTGGTACCGAACGGCAACGACGGTGAACGGTGGAGTGACAAAAAAAACGTCCAATATCTAAACTTCAGTAACAAAAAACGTTCATTGTCTAAACTTCAGTAAGTTGAACGTTTTGAAACTTCGGTGACCAAAATAAATTTGAAAGTAAAATTCAGTGATAATTTATATAATTTACCCAAAAAAATAATAATAAAACCGTCAACAGCAAAGGGCAAGGTCATATCCACAAGCAGAGGCGAAAATTTATTTCTTCATTAAACCAAAGTACAATGAAAAGGGGTTTTAAAAATAATAATTTTAAAAAATAAAGGGTTAAGGCAGCACTCTTAAGTGTCTCTTATACTAATATAACAATGCGAGGTGGGAGCTGTTTCACCACCATCCTGTTTGTGTGCTGTTTCTGGTCTGTAATAAACGAATGTTGGATTGATGTTTCCCATCTTCCAACTAGGAAACTTTTACAAACTCTATGGTAATATTTCGTTGTTTTCCATATGAAATCCGGATGGTTGGTAGGATTTCGTTGTTTGGTATCTCTATATATTGTCATCATGTTGCAGAAACATACATACATACATACATACATACATAACTTCGTCTCCTGTATTGTAATATTGATGATGATATATAATGTGGATGGCTTTCAAACATGCCATTCCTTATGTAAAATCACCATCACCATGATATGAACAACTTGGTTTATAATTTATTTGGTAATTACATTTATTAGTCAACTTTCTCATGTAGCTAAATACTTGACTTTAGACCAAAACTAAAACACCAGGACAACATCATCTTTGTTTTTGTTAGACATTTGAAATCTAAGGATTGATGTTATGTTTTGTGATGTTATCTTATAGGTGTAGACTATGCAGAATGGTTTGACAATTTGCTATGTATATCTCTCTTCGGATTTGATACTATTTCCACACTAAAATGAAGAAAATGACTTGCCTGCAGAGATTATTTGATTGGATTATATATATTTATATATATATATATGTATGTATTGATTTGGACTGGAAAATTCCTTTTCATAATCAAAGATGAAAAGACACTGCAACATTGACTTCACAGGTACAAGGACCATGTTTGAGGCTGCACTCTTTTTTCCGATATTTTTATTTATGCTTTCGTATTAAAAAAATAAATTTAGAATTAAAATTTAGAGTTTAAAATTTAAAATAAGATATAGAATATAGCGTATATGATTTATTTTTTAAGATTGAGGCATTCTACACATAAAAAGTAAAGGATTTTTGTTCCATGATGAATTTGTTTAGTAGCTATAGTTTCAAACAAAAAGACCTTAAATATCAACGCCACGTGAACATGTCTCAACCTAAAATTGTCTAATATGAAATACTGTTTTCTATACGCCATATACCGTATAATCCACGTTAGCCTACTAATCCATGCCACACGCAGGAGTCACATTTGAGAGAGGAAAGAGACATGATTTTCAAATAAAAAGGAAAATTGGAGATTTTGACATATAAAAACAGCAATATTGTATTTTATCATGCATGTATTTAAAAAAAACAATAGTCCCGTAATAAATGATATCAGATTGACTTATTGATTGTTCTATTTCACGTGGAGCGTTCCAGTGGATGGAGTAAGCAGGAAGGAGATAATTTCATGCCTGAGAGAGGTAAGAAACATTAATCTTGCATTGGAAAATAAAGGGAAGGTATTGATATACAAAAGTGGTGAGACTACGCATCCTATCATACATATCTTTTAAGGGCCACATTTGAATGTTTAAATTTTCTAGGATCCAAAGTGCAATTTTACCCTTGTAATAATTTATAATTTTATTTTTTTAAAGGGACTAAAGGGTGTAGTTTTTCTTTTTGGGGTAAGGTTATTTTCCGGTTTACATTGTTTCTAAAAAGTATTTTTGGGGTCAAAAGTACTTTTAAAACTAGAAACAATGCTAAACAGATAATTTTTAGAGAAAAAATACTTTTGAAAAATATTTTTCAACTCAAATGTAAAAATTAAAATTTTTAACTTTTGCTATGGGAAAATTGTTTTGGGAGCCAAATTATAACTTTAAGCATTCTTTTGTTATCTTATGATGTGTTTATTTTATAATTTATAATTTTTATCAAGGCATAATTATACAATTAATAAATTATTTATTAATTTAAAATTTTATATCTTTCCATGTTAATTTTTTAGATAAAAATTATTTTAAATTTTATATATTTTCATGGAAGGCATACAATTTTCAAAAAAAATTTTTATATTTTTATCATAATTTAAGTTGATATATTCCATATACTATAGCATCAAAGAATTTGAATATCATTTAAATATATATTTATTAACTTACAATATTATGTCTAAAATGATCATTTTTCAAATCAAAAATCCCAATACAGCTCTCAAAAAACAATTTTCTACCGTACTTTTCAAAAATATACTAAACTAATATCGCTCCTGACCTTCACTTCTAGTGACACCCCATGAGGTAATTTGTCAATAAAATCTGTAAAATTTAATAAATGAGTTAATGACAGTTTTTGTTAATGGAAAGGATTAAATTAATTAAATTTTCCTTGATTAAGATTTTAATTGAATAAATTAATGGCATGATATTATTTGAAGTGTTATCATAGTGGACTCCCCAACAAGTTGAATATTTTAATTTATTATTGGAATGCCTATGTGAGAGTATTTTGTATTCTCTTAGTGTGAGAGTTTATGGCTCTAAAATTGATAGAGCATGAGAGATAAAATCTCGAGGCTAAAACAAAATATAAACATTCTAAAAATAAAATTTCATTTAAGAGCATAGAAAAACAATACTATGAGGTTGTCCTTCGTAGTATGGGACAAAAAATCATTTGCCCTTTTTTGGCGCCTCTTTCAATGTCTCACTATTAAAATTTTAAATTTTAAACCTTAAGTTCTAAACCTTAAACTCTAAAGTTTAAAAAATATATACTACCTTAAATTTCCTAAGCTATAATTCTAAACCTTAACCTTAACTTTAAACTTAAATTATTAATATGTAATATAAATAAGAGTACCGAAAAGAAACCGAGGATTTCGATTTCGTAGTAGGGTCCTTTGATGGTCGGCAAAACATCAAAATTCAACCATTCTAGAACCAATCCACGTTTTGGATGTGTAACTTACAATTTGGTGCCAGAAAATTTAGCAGTATTCAACGTAACCAAAAGGGTTTTGAATTCAGAGCATAATTTGCTGCGGCCTCTAATTTGGAATATTACTAAACACGGCAAAACTATTTTTGCAAGACACTAGATACGAGGTATAATACAAGTACACTTATTCCTTTCCTCCACCAATATTTTAAAGGGTAAATTATGTAAATTATCATTGAATTTTACTCTAAAACCTATTTTAGTCATTAAAGTTTTAAAGAAGTCAATCTACTCACTAAATTTTAGACATTAAACATTTTTATCACTATTCTATTAACTTTTTAACGATGTCCATTTATCAGCGAATGGAGGAACTTTTCCAAGATTCGAACGGTGAAAAATTTTATCGGCATGAGGGAAGCAATCTACAAAGAAATGAGCTCAATCCGATGGCGGGGAAGGAGATCGACGAGAGAAATTGAAAGGTTTTTGCCCGATTCGTGGACTTTGGTGTATTTTCTAGCTAAATGGAGGTTGGATTCGGACTCAAGAGTGTGAAACAAAGTGACTAGTGAAATTTGGTACCGAACAACAACAACGGTAAACAGTGGAGTGACAAAAAAATTTAATATCTAAACTTTAGTGAGTAAATTGAAATTTTTTAAACTTCGGTGAACAAAATAAGTTTCAAAGTAAAGTTTAGTGATGGTTTACGTAATTTATCTTATTTTAAATTAAATACCATACTTTGACCAGCTAGGGATCAAATTGTATCACTTTTCTATGAGGTCTTTCTCAAAGGTATAAAATTATAAATAATTTTTATCTTTAGAACGGACAAAATCTTGTCACAAACACAATATGTCAATCCTGGTGAAAACACTGGTGTATGTCTTACATCTTCCCAGTTTATTCGTTTGTGCTGGTTCTTGTATGTCGGTTTGTGTTCAGATGTAAGATTCGAACAGGATTTTAAGTAAAGGTGGTGGAGCGAGAAGGGGAGAGGAAAATTAAATATTCGAATTATAGCATTATAAATATAACAAATTTGTTTGAATATTGGCAATTAATTGATAAAAATAATGAGACGTTAAATTATTTAAGTAAAATTAGATATCCGAATCATGAAATTATAAATATAACAAATTGAATTAGAAGCGTATTGAATGTGAATTTCTTAACGTTAGGAAGAGAACTTTTTTTTCATTATTTTTTTGGCATAATGCAAAAATTCTCCGAATAATTATTTTAGTTTTTATTCATTTTTAAGTATTTTAACCCTTAATATTTCATTTTAGGTCTGTGAATGAAAAATAACAATTAACTACTGATAAACAGCTTGAAATGACTTGACAGAATATCACGTCTATATTTTATACAATTTTATAAAAAAATTGACTTACGTGTTATTCTGTAAAGTCGACACATTTGTCTATATGACGCCGCTATATCACCGTGCACTGTCATATAAGTTTATCATGTCATTTCAAATTATTTAATGTTAGTTGACCGACAATTTTTATAAAAAAAAACTATTTTCACCTAAAATAATAAAAAATATTTCAAAAAAAGAAAGATCAGAATAACTATTTAATCGAATTAGAATTTTTTTTTAGCATTATGTTGTTGTTTTGGTCGGAAGAACTTCATTTTCTTGTATGTTGCCATGGGGGCTTAAACCGTGTGGGTCCTTTCTACTTCGTTTGCATGTTGAATGGGTTATGCTGTCAAAAAGACTAAGTTTTCCTATCCTTTTGACAATCGGATGAACTCAACATACTCTCTGTTTTTCCATTTCTCTCTCTCCTTTTTCTTAGTCAACTTTCCAAAGGTGTCTCCTTTCTGACACATCAGTCAGACCAAAATACCCTTGTCCCCATTACAGCTAAAAACTACTTTGGCAATGAAGAAGAAAGTTAAAAACTTTGGCAACATCTACATAGAAAAAATGATTTGGCATATAAAAAACTTTAACTTTTATGTTTTTATTTTCTTGTGATCAAGGATGGTGGATGCTTACTCATCATCTAACAACTTGTGTATTAAATTAAACTTTTGATATGATTCGAAGTAAATTATTGATTAAAAACACCCCCCACATAGATCAAAGAAATGGATCAAAAATCTGCACCCAATATATATATATATATATAACCTTGTTTAGAGATTTACAGAAGACTTCTGACATTTTCAACAACTGTTGTATTGGAGTTACATTATTTGACTATACTTTGAAGTTGAAGACTCTAAGCTGATGTCTTCCATAGACTGGAATAAGAATTTTCAATGGTTTTTCTTTTAATTAGAATATTATTATTATTATTAACTACCCCCAAATACCAAAGAGATGAGGCAAAAAAAAAGGATCAAATGATAATACAAGTCTGGTGGAGGCTTTATTAGTTGAGACAGGGTATTCTGGTCTTTTAATTGGTAAGCAAGGAAAGGGACACGAGATTAATCTGAAAGATGGTTGGCTGTAATGAAATGTGATTCATGTCTTAGCTGAGTAAATCTGTCATCCTGTGAGTGTCAGTTATGTAATTTCCACCATGAATAACGTCATTGGTTAACGAAGTTGTATTATAAATTTGAAGACTGATACACCTTGGTGGTTGGGAAACCTGCACTTGGCACTTTGTAGTTTGAGATTCTCCTTTCAGATCTTTTGCTCTTTGAAACCCAAACTGATTGCCAAAGTTCTTAACTTGGAAGGAGAATCAAAAGAAGGTATGGGAATAAAACATTTCATTGAAATTGACTAGGGTCTTTGTTGTTCTTTGGTTTTCTTTTTCATTTTGGGGTTGATTTCTTAGAGTTTCTTGCCTTGTTTTGAGTGTTTTGTGCTTCTTTTGCATGATGCAATTGATGTATTTCAGGTCTGAAAATGAATTTGTTTTGCTGATAATATGATGAAGTTGCTTTTCAGCTGAATTTTTAATTCCAAGTTTGTTTTTTGAGCTAATATATTTACGGTTGTAAAAGATACAATCTTTATGTTCATGAATGTTTGAAAGTAATTAACTTTTCATCTTTGAACCCTGTTTTATCATGTTCTATAAAAGATTTGACCATTGTTCTTACAGATTCTGAGGTTATCCTTGAAATCCCTTCTCTTAGGAAAATGTTTGTTGTTGTTGTTTCCATTTTATTGCAGCAAAACTTCTTGTTCATTTAATTTCAGAAAGAACTTTCTATTTAGCAACTGAAACCAGATTCTGCAAAAAATTTACTGTGTTCTGCTGAAAAAGCTTGGTTGCATAAATCTATGATATGAGTTCTGTTTTTCCAACTTTTTTTTTCAGGCAAATGACTTTTTGATTTCATTCATACCATCTTTTTGCACTGACTAAATTCGCTATTGGCTGCGAAAATGTATTATCTTTGTCACGAAATCGATTTCTTTGTTCGCCTTGTCAAGCTTTTCATGTATGATCTATATTTACTCTAGGACAGAAAACTTATGTACATCTTATGCATTCGTGTTTTATGCTTGTACCATATGGTTGTCATCACCATTTGTCGGATTAAGAAGATTCGATAAGCCTCTCGTGTTCTTTCCCTTTTGCTTTATTGTGCATCTTTTTTATGTTTGATTTCTAATGATATAAATGAAAAGCTGGTGTTAATTTTTCGGATCGGTATCTGTTTTTCTCCATCATAAAATAGAGCTAAATTTTGTCTGCTGTCTATGCAGAATACATCGGATTCAGCTCATTGACGGTGTTATTCATGCCAAGAAGCAGTTCTGGAAAATGGCTGGGTGATTTAACTTATTCATTGTAACAGTGCTGTCAGTTAAATTCGAAGGATCTTGGATCAGAAAGGTTTTGCAGTGTTTCTCTCCATTGTTGTTTGTTGATTCATAGTGTCTACTGAAAGAAACTTCTCCAATGCAAATGTCTCAGAAACCTAAATTTACAGGCAAGTACTTCGATCAGCCGGTGCAAGAGTTGGAGTCCTATTGTTGGCCTCCCAACCAGAGCTTAGATCCGTATCAATCTGGCTCTGATGACGGCAGCAATGGTGTGCAACAATCGGTTCATAACCCAGATCAATACTGCACCTTTGATTCGTCATCTGGTATGCAGAACACTTCTTCGACAGCCAGTTTCTCACCCAATGGCAGTCCTGCTTCGCAGCAAAACTATTCGTACCCGTTAGACCTTCATCATTCCCCAGAAAATACATGTGGTTCACCAATAAGTGGTCCTTGTGTTATAGACAATGAAAATGACTTGGGACACATGATAAGACAATTGGAAACTGCTATGCTAGGCTCCGAATTAGATAACTTTAACCTTCATGCAGTTGCCGCTTCTGGAAGAGCCCCTGAAGTCTCTACAGAAGCAGGGAGGAGGAAATACATGATGGAAATGATCGCCAGAGGGGACCTGAAAGAACTACTTTGTGCTTGTGCTAAAGCTATAGAAAATAAAGATATGTATATGGCTGACTGTTTGATTACGCAACTGCGCCAAATGGTGTCGGTTTCAGGTGAACCAATGCAACGTCTAGGAGCTTATATGGTGGAAGGTCTAGTTGCAAGGTTGGCTTCATCGGGAAGTTCTATCTACAAAGCCCTCAGATGTAAAGAGCCTGCCAGTGCTGAACTGCTTTCATACATGCACATCCTTTATGAAATCTGCCCGTATTTCAAGTTCGGCTATGTGTCGGCAAATGGGGCAATTGCTGAAGCCATGAAAGAAGAAAGTCGAGTCCATATAATCGATTTTCAGATTGTCCAAGGAAGCCAATGGTTGACCCTAATCCATGCACTTGCTGCTCGGCCTGGAGGACCTCCAAGCATCCGTATTACAGGCATTGATGACCCTACATCATCTTTTGCCAGAGGAGGAGGACTTGAAATAGTGGGGCAGCGATTAGGCAAGTTTGCCGAGTCGTGCAAGGTACCCTTTGAGTTCCATGCTGCTGCTATTTCTGGTACTGAGGTTCAACTTGAAAACCTCAGGATTCAACCCGGTGAAGCCATTGCTGTAAATTTTGCGATGGTGCTGCATCACATGCCAGATGAAAGTGTGGGCACCGAGAACCATCGGGACAGACTGCTGAGGTTGGTGAAGAGTTTGTCCCCGAAGGTGGTGACGCTTGTTGAGCAAGAAGCGAATACAAATACCGCCCCGTTCCTTCCCCGTTTCCTGGAGACAATGGATCACTATCTGGCTATCTTTGAATCAATTGATGTTAGCCTGCCGAGGGAACACAAGGAGCGGATCAACACCGAACAGCACTGTCTGGCCCGGGAGATCGTCAACATTATAGCATGTGAAGGACCTGAAAGAGTGGAACGTCATGAACTTCTAGGCAAATGGAGATCAAGGTTTATTATGGCTGGCTTTACACCCTCCCCATTAAGCTCATTCGTCAATACCACCATCAAAACTCTGCTGCAAAGCTATTGTGATAAGTATACACTTGAAGAGAGAGATGGTGTTCTTTATCTCGGCTGGATGAATCGAGCTATTATCGCTTCCTGTGCATGGAAATGTTAACCGGCAGATAGCTGTTATGACGGTGTCGATACAACCTTTATTCGAGAGAAAAAAAAACATGGCCAAAACACAAAATTAGCACTTTGGAAACGATGCCATTTCCAGGGATGCAATGTAAACAAGGTCCTTCTAGAATTAAATGTTACTGATTAATTTCTAGTGGTTAACTGTTGCAGCTTGTCTTGTACACGCGTTTTCCACTCTGTAATGTTCATATTTCACCGTTATGAATATGTTTTTTCATGAAAATGATGATGGTAGGCATTTGCCTGAAAACATCCACATTTCAGTTGAAAACTATGACAAATCAATGAAGAATGCAGGTATACATTGTACTAATATATATTATATTTCTTACAAATTTCATTACAAGAACTTGTTTTACAACACTTTCCTGTAAGAATATAATATTGTATCCATTCCACTTTTGTACAAACTCCGAAGTTAATACAAATAGTGATTGGCAACAAAAAATGAAATGATGTCCATATTTTATCCATAGTCACCTTCATTGTTAACAGATTTATGGACCTGTTAGTATTCTTGACATGCTCTGCGGGAATGCATAAGAATGGTTTAGGGGTGCAATTTCAACACCAAGGCCTTCACTCGAATTTTCTCGAGAGCCGTACAGGTTCATGCCCCCATTTAGAACACCATAGTATGCTGCCATCGGAGTTGGTAGAGCCATGTTGAAACCTGAACTACTAGTCCGGGGGCAGCTTTGGACCAGTTCAGAATGCAATCGCTGATGCTCATTAGAAGTGTGTTTGGGAATGGAACTAATCCCGACACCAAGATCAAGGCTAGTGGCGCCGTTTTCTTCCGATCTAACCCTTGATGGCCCACTCAATGCTACTGATCTTGCTGTATCATGACTACTGGTCTTTGAGATAGGCACATCGTGATTGTGTTTACCCTCATATGTGGTTATAACAGCTTTCGGATCATGAGACGCCCTCTCAACGTGTTTTCTAACAGAGCAACCGGCATTCGTGCACTTATAATAACTCCTACATGAGAAGTAAGCAGAAACCATAGCATCATATAATGTAAGAAACCAAAATAAAATAACAAAAACTATGGTCAAGAATAAAAGATCCTAAAGCAATCAATTATAATATCTAATTTATGACAAAGCATGAAAGCTAACATGCTTCAATCGGAGTTTTATGCTGGTAAGCGGTAAGCCACCAATATAGTGTTTTAAGAAGCTGTATGTCGAAACAGATGAGCTTCTTAAAAGATCTTAATTGTAACTTGACATCTAATTCTATAATCAAAGATTTAATGATACATACCTAGGATTAGGATTTACTCTCACTACTTTTTGCCCATATTTGCTCCATCGATAGCCATCATCCAGTATATCAACTTCACTCATGGTCTGAACAACAACGCGTGGTTCCCGGATTGGCTTCACCACAGGTGTGATACCAATCCCACCATCCATCTTCCTGCCCATAGTTTGCTAGTATTATTAGCAACATCCACAAAATGAAAACATAAAAGCTTCTATTGGCCGATAACAAATTAACAATACCTCCGTTTAGAGAATGGATCATCATCTTCAACCTCATCTAAATTATCCTGGTTAGCTGTGACAGGAGATAGATCTGCAGTACTATTTGGCTCAATACTATGAGCTATCTGGCCATGACCGCAGGATGGCTTGTCTAAAATGGAGAAAAAGAAAAGATTAATTCATAAGTTAAAAAAGGGACTCGACAGATAAAACTGAATGTATAGTTTTTTCCCCTTACCATCTCTATCATTCAAAGATGAGACCCTGTCAGATCTTTCTTTTTGGCCGGACATGATATTACCAGAAGAATATTGGCGGCTAGGCTGAGGTTTAGGGTGATCATGTGTACCTTTGTATACTATCTCAGTAATCTGTCCATCATGAGATCGCTCGAATAGCTTTTTAACTTCGCAATTAGGATGTGTACATTTGTAGTAACTGCGAGGAAATTCGCATCCTTTCACATGTTTCTGTCCATACTTCCTCCAGTTGTATCCATCATCGGATGACACAGGGCCAACTCCTCTATGATCAGACTTGCCTGACAGCATCCCGCTGTTCGGGTTACCTATCTGTTTTAATTCATATGCATCAACTTCAGTAGGAGTACTAGCCATAGAAGTAGCAGTATGAACAGGTACTGAAAGGCTCAATTCATTCGAGGTTGCCATCTCACTCTTAACTGAAGCAGACGAGTTGATCGTTATAGGCTGGTATTGAATTTGGATCTGACGAGATTGCTCACTTCTCCGACAGTCTAAATCTGCAGGAGCCTTGAATAAGAGGAAAAAACAATTGTATATTAGCAACACTAACTACATGTTCGATCAACATTTATCAGGAAATTACCATGTTCGATCTAGGATGGGGTCTAAACTCAAAGGAGCTTGAATTTCTTTCATCAAAAGCATTAGAACACACAGCAGTCGCCGAATATGTGCTACAAGCAACAGAGGCGTGTATCGCTTGAGGCTTAAAGAGAGAACCGGTAGTTGGTGAAGGCTCCGGCTTGAAGAACAAGAAGCAAAAACAAGTTACTTGACACAGCTATTATCAACATGAATTAAGTATATATACCTCAAATCAGCCGGTGATTAAAATATTAAACAAACTAATTCCATCATGTTTATTTAGTGCCAAACATAATATAAACAACAGGAGAGCACGGACGGGGCAAGATTCCAGAACAATATCATTCATATACTTTTGCAGTAAACCCTACACTTGATGCGAAAAACAAGTCTGTAAAACCTCAAGCTCAACTTTTAAGCTTCACTACCAAATCCACGTATCCCTTCCGCAAATTCAACTCTATGCAATGTCATATCCTCCATTAAATCTCTTCTCTTAACCTTGACCCAACACCCTTTCATTCCATTTCCTCCATGCCCCATACATTAAACAAACCTCCATCTTTCTATTTAAAATCAAACGATCGATCGCCTTAAATGAAGCATCAAATTCAATTCATCGATCCACTCCACCTCAACCCCAGCATCTATTCCAAAATAACATTACACAAAATGGAAAAGGTCTCTAGTATGTATATAAAGAAGCCACAATTCCTACAATCAAGAGTAGGTTCAATCTAGATTTTTTTTATACTAACAAAACATTAAAAAATGGGCAAACCTTATTCTTTCCACAATATACAAATCAAAGGGCACTGAAGAGTTGCTTTTTCGTAATTTATCTAATAATTGCAATGGTGAAGAATCAGAATATTTTCTTTTAACTTTAAGGCCTCCAACAACATCATGAACCACTTCAAATATAAAATCAAGCACTTAAAGAACCACAAAAATGAAAGCAAACAAATATAGTAACCCGTTATTTCTCCCTCTTAGCTGAAAATTAATTCCCATCACATCATTCCCAAACCAAAGAAAAATTCTCCACTAAAAGCTATTGTCAATAAATAAATAAATAAACTTTGAATCTCACACTGCTGAATTCCTCAGTCAACTAAAAAAATCCAGGGTATTTTTTCAACAAAAGAAAGAATTCAATTTCACCAGTGAATTTTCAAAAAGCATCCAACTTTTTTACTTTCCTCTATTTTCTCGGGAAACAAACATAACCATAAACCAATACAACCCCAGAAAGAAAAACATCAAAAAGCAGCTCTAACCTTAACATCTGAAAGAAGAACAGGAGACTCCAAGAAGGAAGAAGGACTAAGCCCAGGAGGGATCGTAATACAAGCCGACCTTGAGATCGGCAGCTTAGCTGGAGCCACTAGCTTGTACCGAGCTCCACCCGGACCCGACGGATCCTGCTGAGTAGTAACCGCAGCAACAGCCGAAGAAGAAGCTAATATTTGCTCCTCCATTTTACAATATACCAAAGGAAACCAAAAAACAAAAAGACAAGACAGTAAGAAAAAGGAGGGAGGGTTACAATAGTAAATTAAGTTAAAACATGCCCTTTGTTTTGTTTTCTTGGATTGTCTCAGAACTCTTAAATACTAAAAGACTGAAACTTTTTGGAGTGAGTATAAGAGTTTTACTGTTTTATTGTGTTGGAGAAGGCTATCAGAGGAGATTGACAGTGTTCGACTTGTTACACTGGATCTGGGTCTGAGGCTTGTGTCATTGCCTTGCCTTATCAACATCATCTTCTTTTTTCTTGAATTTAACTTTTATTTTTAAGCTTTCAACAATGGTTTTGAAAGGTGGTTAAAATTTCAAAAGGTGGCCCGTTTTGTCATAGCAATCATTTGTGTTATCTACCAAGGTCATACCTTTATTTGCTTTCTCCATTTCTATTTGTTTTTGTTTTTATTGATAAAAATATAACCTTTACTTCACAAATACTCTTTCATTTATGTAGAAATAAAATAAGTTACTTAATCAATTGTTAAGAAATTTGATGCATTATTAATAAGTTATAAAAATTAATTTGAGAGTTAAATAAAAAAGTTTAAATGTTTTAAAGTCTAATTAAAATTTTAAAAACAATAATTCATTTAAAGAATTCTTAATACTTTTTGGATGGGATAAATTAAGATTTTCTATAATTTTGAGGGACTGAAAACAAAATTTTCAAAATGTTGGTCATTTATCTACAGTTTGTCTCTGGCCTCAAGGGTTAAATTTTAAGTCATGTGAACAAAAAAAAAAGTTCTGGAAGAGTTTTGTCTCTTATTTAACTTTAAATATAATCGAGGTTCATATAACTATCGATCACCATGCTCTCGAATTTGAAAAAGAATCAAGAAAAATATTTAACAAAGATCCTTACTTTTTCTCAAACTCATACAAATTCAATGTGAATGCCTTCTAAAACTATGGGGTATGACAGCTCTCTTTAATAATTAAACAAACTTGAGCTTGGAGAACCTCCTTTACCATTTAAAAGATAAGTTAAAATTACTTGAATTAGGCTCCCAAGATTATTCACAAGCAAAGATATTACTAACTTTTCAAGTATAACCCAAAGTTCAAAAATTGAAAATCCATGTCAACACACATTTCTTCTCTACCTTAAGGTTCTTGTTTGTATGCAATAAATAAGACATTGCTATAAACGTTTTAAAGGACAGATGATGATATGATTATGGGACCAAAGCAGGAATTTACAGACATTATCCAGAAGAAAAAAAATTAAAATTGAGCATTATGAGTACTAAGTACTAACAAACTTCATTTCTGGATAAAGGTTATGGAATTTGAACATTAATGATTTTTAGCTTGAAACCAGACAAAGGAATTTGCTGAAATTTAAGCTTTGGGTACTTTCACAAGCAATATCTAACTCAGGCTAAAAATGGGTACTGCAGAAACAGATCTGTGCTAATTTTGTTTGTATAATTTATATAATATTTGTATTTAAACAATGTTTTGGACATAAATGGCAAAGGGAAAGAGGGAAAGCACCGGTGTAGCTAGTGTTCCCCATCATTGAACAGTTATGTGCAAAGCAAGTTTCATAAGTGAACAATCATGCAACTGTCAACTGTGTATCTGCATCTCAGAGATTGCCAATGGATAGAAATAAACAAGGATAACATGGGAAGGGACATTAAATTTACAGCTTTAATAACCGAACCCTTCCATCGTTCATTCGGATTACTGTTGTCATGGACATTAATGGCTTAGAACTATATGGTACGAAACCTGCTATTTTTTACCCCAGGATGAGCAAACAACCAGTTATCAGACATTTACCATGATTAAAGACGACTCGTTAAATACCAGATCTAGAGTCATAAATTGTACAAAGTATTAAGGTCCAACTCCATGGACAAATCAGAAAAATTATTTTCTAACCAATGTTTTGTTCTCCTGTACTATACATATCCCCGTTTATTCTTCTTTTTTGCTTGTTCAGGGTATGTGTTCTCTAACCTTTTAGTCACATCCAGATTTCCCTAATTTTTAAAGTTGAATAACAAAATTATTTCATTTGTTATCATGTAGGTACCTTGATATTCATTTAACACAAGTGTTGAAGACTAACCATTAGTGATATTGTTATAAGCATTTTAGAACTTATGTACTCTAAGACCTGTTTGACTTTTATACAGAGTTTTCCCCCTCTGGATCATAGTACTTGATTACCAAGACATTGACAATGTTTGGCATTATTCGTTTAACTGTTTTTAACTTGAAGAAAAGAACACATAACAAAGCTTTGTTGAGGAAATTTGCATCTTGAATTTGATATTGGATTAGGAGTGTTAGTGAAAGTGTGATTCATAGTTATAGTCATAGCAGCAGTGGTGTTTCCAGCAGCATCAAGTTCATCAGTTATCTCACAAATGCGATGGCTCGTGTTAGCCATCTCTGCAATGTGTCCAGTATTGTCATTGTTCTGTTGTACCTTGATAGGAAGCTCGTCGGGTTATAGAATATTGCCTTTGTTGCATACTTGATGTTCAGTGCCACTGCCTTGGTTGATGCCTAAAATATTATGTTGATTTCAGTGATCCTAATCCCGACGTTTTATCACTCAATGCTCTTCAGAATTTGATCAACCTGAAAGATCTACACTTGGAGCAATGTAATACGTTTTGATCGAGATCGTATTCTTGTTTTCGGAAATCATGTTGTAATCCTACCATTTCCAGGCCAAGCCAATTTTTGCTTTACTAGTGAAAGAAATTTTATTGTAGTTAGAGTTCATGAGATTAAAGTAAATAATTTCATTTTGCTTTTGATATATTCTTGAAATAATTTAATTTTTGTTGATGAATTTTGAATGGGTTTAGATCTTTGTTTTAATTTTCAATGGCTTTTGATATATAAAGAAATAAATGATGAGATTTGAACGAAGAACAGATTGTTTTTGGTTTGTGTTCTTTTGTTTCTGGATCGTGCTCTTGATGGAAGAACAGTGGGTAAAAGGATTTCCTTGAGAAAAAAAGGGGTAAAATTGTTCCCATACCCTCCATTTTTTGTCAAGTTTTCTTTTGCCTTGAAAAAAGAAAAGGAACAAATTGTTAAGTGTTTTCTCTGGAAATAAAATGCCAGGTGACAGCATATGAGGGTATCACGTGTTCCTGCCACATCATCAATTAACGACGTTTTTGTTGGGGCGCATTTTGAAAGACGAACAGAGAACACATTGAACATTTGAAAAGTATGAACATTACATGGAAAGATTTTCCAAAATACCAGGGGCATTGGTGTCAGTATCCCAATTATCAATGACTCAAATACTACGCCTAAAACATCAACAGAAGTCTGTCGCCAAATCTAGTCTGCCATAAAAATAACGTTGAGCTACTGTGGAGGGTATTGTGGTGGTAAACCATATGCACCATTAAAAGGCTGATGGCCAGAAGGATATAAATGGGATGCAGCAGGATTTGAAGTAACAGAGAAACCTGAAAGGGTTGCTGCCAAACCCAATAGAGCAGTAACAGATGAGCCTAAATACGGATTAACAGCAGGACTAGGACCTGTCAAGCCATAAGGACCGGTTAGCGAACTTGAATATGCAGCAGACTGATCTGGCAATAAAGCTGCTGGCTGAAGATGAGATTGCTGGCTTAAATATGGATTAACAGCAGGAGTAGGACCTGCCGAGCCATAAGGACCGGTTAGTGAGCTTGAATATGCAGCAGACTGATCTGGCAATAAACCTGCTGGCTGAAAAAGAAATTGCTGACTTAAATATGGATTAACAGCAGGAGTAGGAACTGCCAATCCAGAAGGACCAGTTAGCGTGCTTGAATATGCAGCATACTGGTCTGCCAATAAACCTGCTGGCTGAAAACGAAATTGCTGGCTTAAATATGGATTAACAGCAGGAGTAGGAACTGCTAATCCAGAAGGACCAGTTAGTGTGCTTGAATATACAGTAGACTGGTCTGCCAATAAACCTGCTGGCTGAAGGTGAGATTGCCGGAAAGGCGGAACCACTGAACTTGAACCAGCCACACCAAATGAGGTTGTCGTAGGGAAAACAGTTGCAGTTGTTTTAGGACGCTTGTTGCCACTCTGCTGTTGCTTCCCCTGCGCCTGCTGACTGGCTGACTCAATATCATGCAGCTGCTTCCCCTGGGCCTGCTGACTGGCTGACTCAATATCATGCTGCTGCTTCCCCTGCGACTGCTGACTGGCTGACTCAATATCGTGCTGCTGCTTCCCCTGCGCCTGCCGACTGGCTAACTCAATATCGTGCTGCTGCTTCCCCTGCGCCTGCTGACTGGCTGACTCAATATCCTGCTGCTGCTCCCCCTGCGCCTGCTTCTTCTTCTTCTTTGTCTGCTGACTGGTTAACTCAATAACTGCTGAGACTCAGCAGCAGTAAGTGTTGCAGAGAGTTCCTTGTCTGCCAGCTGCTTCTCAAGCTGCTCAAGACGCATCTGAAGGCACTCCTGTGGATATTCAGTTTCTAGCTTGCAATCTTTAATTACTTTAATTACAGATTTCAAGGCAACGATTTCTTTTTCTGTTGCCACATTCTGCATGAAAAACATATTTTAAAAAAAAAGGATTCAAAACAAGAGTATCATACCCTTAAAAGTTTGCAGGAAACAAAAGATTACCAGTGACCTATAAGAGTTCTTTCCATCCATGCAAACTTGCTCAGCAAGCTTCTTTATCTCCTTCAGATAGTTGTCCAAAAGAGGCACTGGTGGGAATTTTTCCGCAAGCCCAAACTCAAATATAAATCTCACAGCATGATGTTGCTTACCCTTATCTACCAGCTTTTGAATCAAATCTGCAACATATAAGAAAGACAAGACTGTTTTATCAGAAGCTACTTCCAAAACAAGAAGATAGATAAATATAGGCATGAGGAAGAATGCTCGAAGTATATGATTAATGACCCAGAATTACAGCTTCAACTAGTCATTTAAATGAGAAAATAACATGCTACACCATTGCGTGTCGCACATTGATTTGATGCGATATGTTTCAGTTGCTTCTTACCAATGACAATTAAGTTGTCTCCTATCTAAACTTTATTCTTCAAAATAAAAAATTTCCCATTTAATATAGAGAAAAAAAAGTATCTTCCTTTCCAAAGCATCTACACAAGCAAAACAAGTTAACAACAGATCATAAAATTCCCAGAACCTCCAGCATTCAATAGAGTAAAATTAAAGGGGGTATATGTTCTCCCAATGCGACGCAGAAATTAGATGATTGAAACTTATCTGACCATTCACTCATACGCAGCAAACTATGTCATAACTCTAAATGAAACGTAGATAGTTGCAAAAAGAAGTATAAACTATAAACACCAACCATAAAATCAAATAAACCTTAATGCACTTAACACGAATTACATTCTACCAAGACACCAATAGCATCACTGTGAATCAAATACCTTAAACAGCTACACCTATTGACATATAAATCCATACACGAAACACAAATTCTTAAAACCCTGGTCAGTCGTAGTAATTTAAATCAAGAGGAAAGAAATTCAATTTTTCAAATGCTCATATACCATAGGCAAACATTGTAAGAACTGCATCTAATTAAGGAAACATGAACCTCACCATAAAGTTTCTCCCCTAAACCGATTGACCTACACAACCTTCGAGCTTGCCGGGATCCAGAAATGACGAAAAAGTATTCCACAAGCTCCTCTTTGTCAACTACAGCTCCCAAGCTGTAAGTTGCCACTAAAAGCAAAAGTGCAAGTATCTCAAATGCTCCAGATCTGCTCAACCTGACCTTGCCTTTCCACTCTAAAGCTAACTTCTTTGCTCTTTCCCTCACTTCTTCACTAAAACTTAAACCAGTTTCCATCAAACGCTCCAACAAATACACGCAAATCCCCCTCAAATCTAACAAGTCTATATCTTTATCGCCTTTGTTCGGATCATTCTCCACATAAAACCCCTCCATTGCATCCAAAACCATTGCTCCAGGATCCGGAGCACTCTTTAGAGCACCTAGAAGCTCCATCTTGATAGCAAGCCGCTCATTTTTGCGGTCATTTATGTACTTCCTCAACCCCTTCCAGTCCATTCTCTCGCAAAACTCCTCCAACTCTGGCCGAGTCACCACCGAGTCAACACAGCTTGCCGCCGGAACTGAACCATCGGTCCGCAGCCCCACTGAACTAGAGGACGAGGGCTGGTCACAATTTAATGGTACATTCTGATTTAACGAACGATTCACATCCGAGTCAGTGACGGGATCAACTCTGTCCAGTGTCGTTAACGGATTCGGAGCTAATGGGTCTCCACGGTTTGACAAGGACGATTGAGTTGAGCACTGAGTGTGCTCCGAAACGGGGACAGACACGACTGGGCGGCGAGAGGATTCGCGGGAGTCGAGGAGGCGGAATCGTTGAGTGGCTGAGTTTTGGATTGCCGTGAAGTGAGAATCGAGGTCGGACCATGATATAGAGAAAGAAGAGAGGTGCGAAGGGTTGGCTTGGAGATCATCGAAGGCTTTCTTGAGCTCATCCTTTTTGGCGTCTATGAGTTCGATCGCCGATTCTATTGCTTTCAGCGATGGCGTCGCCGGAAGATTTTCCGATGACATTGTTTTAAAGTTTAGGGCCGGAAGATTTCCCGATTCTATAGTAACACCCCTCCCTTTTCTGTAAACGTAAAAATCAAGGGTAAACTACATTCATGACCATCCAACTATATGTCTGATTTTATTTTGACCATCAATCTTTCAGTTTTATCAATTAGACAACGCAATTATTTAAATAGTATCAATTAAGCCACTTATCTTTAAAATCTAAAAATGACGACATGATAGTTAACTGAAATATGTATAATTACATATTTGATCCATGTTACATATTATGTTAATTTGGCCATGATTTTAATTTAATTCAATGAATTTAATCATCCAATCATATAGTGACATGTGTCACCCCTGGTTGGTAGAAAACAAAGGCAACAAAGGTAAATAAAATTATATTTCTAGAGCAGAACATATACTAAATGATAAAAATTTTAAATATGAATAGTTAATTTTATTGAATTATTTTGAATTTAATAAATTATATAAACTTTGAGGATTAAAATTATTATTATAAGCTATTCATATCCTATATTTGCCGATAATGACCTATTTGTAATAATATTTTAATTAAATAACTTATTTATAACTGTTCGGGAAAATAACATATTTACTGTCAAACCTATGATTAAGTGGCCTAGAGTGTAGTTTACCCAAATTTAACTACAATTGAAGTTTTTTCAAAGGGAAAAAAATGTTAAAACTCCAAGTTTAATTGAACAATTAATTATGTGTATAAATATGTATATAAATACTTGACCTCCAGATATTTGATACATTTGATATTATTCTTGTTCCTGATTATATACGACAAAAAAATCATTTTTAAGGTTTCTTCCTTTGCCCCGCTCTTTTTTCTTCTTTCATTTTTTTGAACAGTCTTCTTTCGTTCTTTGCTAATCCACGATAACATTAATTTTAACGTTGGTCGTTGATTGTTAAAAAATTTTGTTTTTATATTTAATTTTTGTTTTCTTTTATACTTTAATTTTATCTTGTTTTTATACGTTTTTGTGGTACGTTTTTTTTTTGCCCTTTGGCACTTTTGTGCCCATCTTTGTGATAGATTTAGATTCGTGAATGATTTTCCCATGACGTTTGGCTTTGATTTGCGGTTGTCGTTGTTCTTCAGTAATTTGATATTCTTTTATAATTCGTTTGTCGATGCAATCAAATCTGTTTTACGAAGCAGTCTACAAGATTGTTGATTTCATTTACCACTCGTACTTCGATCCTTAAACGTGTAAGTGGATAGAGACAAAAAGTTTTGTTCTTGGCTTCCTTTCTCCAAATTTTATCTCATCTATGCTTTTTGCAGCTCACTTGACGTGTTATGATGCTTCGTTTTTTTAATTTTTAAATATCTCATTATTTTGTTATTTGTTGTTACATTTTTATTTCATTTGAAATGTTTCTCTATTTTATTTTCTAATAAATTCAACCGGTATATTAGTGAAGGAAAAATCACATTTACCTTGTGAAATATTTTTTACTGAAAAGATAAAACCATAAAAAATAATTTCCCCATTTGAAATAGATATTATCTTACGGCGAATACAATTCAACTTATACTAGTTCTAAAGATTTGTTTTCAAAAATATGATTTTTAGTGGTTTTTTAAAGGATGTAGAAAAATATTAAAAATAAAAATATCAGTTATAATAAATTAATTATAATTCAAAGTAAAAGTAATTTAATAGTTTTTAACTGAATTGGTAGACATGAACTTGTAACACTAAATCAAGATTTTAATTGTTACGTAGGGGTGTGCATTCGGTTAATTCGGCCGGTGGTCGAACCGAATTAACCATAACCGAATTAACCGAAATTTTTAGAATTTTAACCGTTAACTGAACCGAATTAGCCTTAAGCGAATTAACCGAACCGAAATTATTTTGGTTAATTCGGTCGATTTTCGAATTAACCGAAATTTGTTATAAAATTTTGGGTAAATTACACAATTGGTCACTAAATTATGGTAAAATGACCTTTTTAGTCACTAAAATTTCATTTTATATTAATTTGATAAAACTTTAATGAACATTTTATAATATATCAAAAATTTAATGATCATTTTATAATTTTTAAAAGTTCAATGACCAAAAATAAATATATTTAATATATAATAATTTCGGTTAATTAACCAATTTCGAACCAAATTAACCGATAACCGAATTTCCAAAAAAAATTAACCGTTAACCGAACTTACCTAAAATTAACCGAATGGATTAACTGAAAAAAATTCGGTTCAGTCGTTAATTCAGTTAAAACCGAATAATGCACACCCCTATTGTTACGTAGATAAAATTGACCCTTCTCAACATGTCATTTTTTGTTATAAACAATAAAAATAACTCATTTCATTATGTCATTTTTTTATCAAGTGAATTTTTACTCGTCTTTATTGTAAATTAAATTAAAAACAGTTTTTACCGAGTGAAGATTCACTGGGTAAAGATGACATAGAAAAAATTGGTGAAATTGATTATTTTTATTAATTGGAACCATGGATAACGTGGTGGAAGGGCTCGTGATATAATTTCTCCTTAAATAGATCCCAAAGTAGCATCCCTTACTTTGAAAGTCAAAATTCATTTTTAATCACATGAATGCAATTCATTGGTTGATTAATTCGGATTAAGTACAAAAATTCATTATGAGAGTGATCTTTCTAATTCAGTGTACTTCATCCACAATACTAATATTCGAACCTTTAAACTTACTTAAGAG